>JARQOC010000003.1:774547728-774642234 GCA_033576535.1 Allobates femoralis
AAGGATCCGCCACGTGCAAGCCCAGGGGTGAGCCACCGCCCCTCAGGAGGCCTAAAGGCAAAGGCGCCAAACTCTTTGTCCGCCCTGATTGCTCGAATCAACCATGGGGGCGGACCCCAAAGACTTTTCCCACAATTGGACTACAAGAGCCCGAAAGGAAATGGGAGTGTCAGAGACAGTTCTTCACCAGCTCTCTACCAGAACGGTTATCGGTTGAACGGTTGTGGTTCCCTCCAAAGAAGAGAATGGCCAGCACAAGACTCCAAGACCTGATGCGGGAGGTCAAGGCGGAGGCCAGAGCAGCCATAGGCCATCCGGGTCCGGGTCCTGCCCTTACCATTGACGGCAGCCCCGACTTCTGGCAGGAGGCTCTGCAAGACCTCCGTGTGAGGCTAATCGAGACTGTAGAATGGACGACCCGCAGCTGGAGAGTGAGCCTGGGCCGCCGACTACATCGTGCGATGCAGCAGAGCCGACCGGGTACAGCTACTCCAGGACCGGACGACGCCGCCAGCTTCTCAACCGCCTCACCGTCGCCCACCACCTGTCCTGCTTCGTCACCAGAGCCAATACACTGCCTCATTCCAGTGGAAGCCACAACTAAGCCCGTTCCAGCGATTGAAACCGCAGCCGACCCCGTTTATGAGCCGTAGCTTACAACACGCTCCACCGAAGAGCTTGACCTTTACCAAGTTCCCCCTGAGGAACCTGCCAACAGTTGTACTACCCAAGAGACTGTTGCCTGTTTCATCCCCGTACCGGAGACCTCCTTTGCAAATGCCGAGGCCTACCTGGTAATCGGGATTGAGACACCTCTACCTGCAGAAACAGGAGAAGAGGCAGGCAGCCTGGAAGCCCTGCAGGACGTCCCCGAGGAAGGATCCGCAGCACCACCGCCCCGCTGTACAGAGGAACCAGCTCCAGCATCTCCAACCATCGAGCAGCCCGATGTGGTCGTTGAGGGAGAAGAGGTAGATGACGACGACGAGACCCGCAGCATCCCTGAGGATCTCGACACCGGTTTTGCTTGGGGAGACACCGAGGATCCTCCGTCCGAGCAGCCAGCTCGGGTACACTGGTCGGGTGCAACGCCGACACCTTCCCCTGTGCCGTCCCACCGGATGCCAGTCCAGACTGTCCGCCAAGCCCAAGTTTCCAGCCAAACCACCAGCTCCACCGTTCATCTTCACACCCCGAGTCGTACCGACGGAGATGTACGCCAGCTCCGACGAGAGGAGTGGCAAGCCCGTGAACGCGCCAACATGCAGGGCCGTGCCGAGTCTCGCCGCCAGCCGCCGCTGCCTGATGAACTCCGCCGTGAAGGTAGAATTTCCACCTTTAATTTATCCACCGGGTGGGGGTTCGCTTGGGAGGTGGGTTTGAATGAGGAGGTGTTTGTGGGGCGCCGGGAAGTCGAGTCACACTTGCCCAGAGGACATCCCGATCGCGACCTATACCGGGGCGATATAATCACCTAGGAGCGCTATGCTTGTCCAGATGGGTGGTTCGCTATCCGGGTGCACCATCGTTCTCTACGCCAGTGACTTAAAAACTTGGACTCACTCAATAACTGACTCTGTTCCTGTTAATCACCGAATGTGTGATCTGGCGGCTACAGCCTGAACATTCACCAAGGACAGCCGACCGTCCGCCAGTCTCGCAAAAGTGTCACCTGTTTATTTTACTTGCCTCACTTTTATGCAAAATAATGACCTGTCATTAATAAAAGTGTTTATTACCTGTTATAAAATATAAAAACCTCTGTAATGTGGGTAGTGTGACGCTTGGGACAAGCGAATTTAACCAAGGGGGAGTGTGGCGCCCCGCAATGAGTGCGTCACAGGAGGGTATTGCAGCCATAAATGCAGCCGCAATATTCTCCGACCCAGCAGTCATATGGTTAACTTAGAGATCCAAAACCCTGCATGCATCACTTAACATAGAGGGCCAATCCAAGGTCCTGGTGGGCGGAGTGTAAGGGTAGTGTAGGAGAAGTACAGTTAGTCTAGATCAGTTCAGAGTCAGAGTGGAGTCTAGACAAGACACAGACTTGAACTTGGAGTAGGAGCGGGGGCTCTGCACCTCGTGCAGCCCCCGGGCCTTCACCGGTCGGGTGTTAGCACCTGAGGCCTCAACAACCGGGATCGGGCATCACCAACCACGGGTTCCAAAAGACCCCCGTGCCCAACTTACAGCCGGTTCACTGGTACCGAAGCTGGCAGCAGTTCACCTCTGCTACGCGAACCAGAAGCATGGAGGAGCAACTTTACAGGAGCACCCCACCACCAGCCAACTTCCAGTCGTCTAACCAGCGGTGTACCCACCGAGGGACCCAAGGCTCCCCAGAACATCCATAACGTACAACTTGGATAGGGATTGAAGCAGCCTCCCCGTACCCGACCTGGTATTCCTGGGCGACAATGGCAAACACTTAGCTAGAATGGAGGAACACTACGGATCCCTGAGGGACACCGATCACTGCTGAGTCCACCCGGTCCACTACCCGTTAACTGTATGCCATGTATTGCCTGCTGGTTACAGTAAAGACCCGTTACAGAGACTTTGAGTGTCCGTGCTTCCTTATGATTGCATCCGTCCGCACACAAGGTAACCGCAGCTGCCGCACAACATCTTAAGCAGCTCCAGCCTCCGGGGATCACCGCTCAGCCTGTGGGGAGCGTTCCATCTTGCTGCTGTCCATCCCCCGGAGGCTCCGCAGCGTCGGTTGGACTGACCGAACTACTCATAGGTGGCGTCACGAATAAATTAACCCCTTTAATCTGTTCCTACAAGACGTCTTCAGCTTTTGATCTGCACTCAACCGGGCCTCACTACCGGCAGGCACGGCCCACCCGTGACAAGGAGGAAGGAGCTACAGCCTGTCTAAACCGGAGTCCACAGGCCTGCGGTGAGTCACAAAGACAGCCATTTATTTAAGTGATCCTATGTACCAGTTCTCCAGTGCAAAGTTATCATCTTGTATATACAAAGGGTAAAAAACAGATAATGCAACACTAAGTGGTAAAACTCCAAACATTAAAGGGGCTGTCTCATATAAAGAACAGGAAGCCTTCACTGACTTGACTTTTATGCAATACTGCTAGGTGGCCATTCAAATAATAGAAGGGTTTGGCGAGAGCTACTTTATCTAATAATTCATAGTGACTTTCTTCTGTTTTTCATTATTCTGCCTATAAGAATATATCATAAAGTTGGCCACACACATTGGATAGCTGTGAGCCAGTGATCTGCTATCTTTTTTCCCATACACAAGAATTCTCAGCCAAGCAACCATGGTGAAACTCTGCAACGTATCCAGTGGTCGGATCCTTCATCTATCAGGAAAGAGTTAGGAAGTCCGCATACAGAATATATGGTAGATCGATCCGGCCAAATATCTTCACCTTTCAGAACATCGAGTACATTGTATATGTGAAGCTTTTACAAGGTTACTAGCAAAGCTGATATAGCAAAAGGTACTCCCAACAAGAGTTTGGGATTAAAATATCATGGCTGAGCAATCTCATGTTATAGACGTGGACATTTGGGGATGATATGCAGAAAAATCATAGATACAGTTTACAGATGGACATTCCTCAGCAGATTTCCTTTATCCCACAGTGTCACTATCAGCAGGATCCTCTTATATTTGCACAGTCCTGGGAATAGCAGGATGCTCCAGATTGATTTTCTGTCTAATCAACAAGTGAGAGCCCATGTCCTGCATTTTTCTCTTCAGTTGACTCCATCTTATCTATGTCAAATAGACAAATGTCTGCTTCAGCATACCATTGCTGTGTATGTAACCCTTGAGGGACTCCTCTGGACCATCACAGCTGGAAGAAAATAAGTGAAGCGGGCTTTGATGTGAATTCATATTCATGAAGCACATACTGACTTTTATGTTTTTATTGCTATGTGGCGGTGGGGAGATCAATGGAGGCTCGATTATGGAATGTTATCAAGTACAGAAAACAAATTCAACCTACACATGGTGCGCTCAATTATTAGCACAGTAATAAAGAGAGACGTCTACTAATAATCTAAATGTGTTTCTATCACTTATAAACCTTTACACGTTTACACGACATGATTATCAGGTTTCATTATTTCAAGGCACCTCGTTTCCCAGTGATCGTGCATTGTAAACAGGTGTTAAATCATCTGATGAATGATCAAAATATCTGTTTATAGGGTGAAATTATCTGTTATCTTATATTTATTCTCAGCCGCATCTCATGCTGTGTAAAGGGCAATGGCGGACCTACCGTGGTGCAGCTGGTTCAGCTGCACCAGGGCCCCAACCGGCTATGGGGCCCCTCAAGCCTGCAGGGGGGCCCCCAGCCGACCCCCGTAACCCGATGTCAGAGGAGAGGAGGGTCAGGCATGGGAAGCAGGAAGCTTCCCGCTTCCCTTGCCTGATCCCACCCCTCCTCTCCTCTGCCCCTCTGCTGCACTCTACATGCACTCGGTGGCGCAGCTCAGTAGGTAGGAGAGCCGCATCAACAATAATCCACGCACCTCGCCGACGGCCGCCAGCACCCCCCTCACTCCTCAACGACAGCCGCCAGCACCCCCCCCACACTCCTCAACAATGGCCGCCAGCACCCAAATCCCCCCCAGCTCCTCAACATGGCTGCACAGGGCCCTCTGGGCTCAAGGCCCGCCACTGGTAAAGGGGACATGTGCTGCTGACAACAATGAGAGCCTATGTCCACAAAACGATTAGTGATGAGCGAGCACTAAAATGCTCGGGTGCTCGGTGCTCTGGCCAAGCATCTCAAGATACTCGTGTACTCGGCCAGAGCACCGAGCCCAATGTAAGTCAATGAGTGACAGGCTCCGCCCACAGACTTCCAGTTATAAAACGAGTATTGCTGGGAAAGGGCGGGAGGGTGTGCTTTTTGAAATCGCCGCAACATATAACACCTTGCTGTCGCCCCCAGAGGGATCCTAACAATGAATCTGCTCCCTGTGTGGTACCAGCTCACTGTGTGCACTGAAGGGAGCTGTGTATGGGTGTCAGATCGCTTATTATTACCGAGCAGTCCGAGCATCTCGGCGGTACTCGGTGCTCGCCGAGCATCCCGAGTACCGGGTTACTCATGCGAGTAACGCGTAGCGCAGAGCATACTTGCTCATCCCTAAAAACGATCTATTACTGTATTGCTCTATAGCTGCACGGATGGACATACTGTGGTGCCCTGTTAACTACAGGTACCCACAGACTCACCCGCAACATAGATGGGTTTCCACAGTGGGTACACAGCTACACGCAACACTTTCCACCCCAGCACAGTAGGGGAGCTCAACCTGCTGCTTTTAGCAAGGATCCCCTATAAATACTGGTGCTGGGGGAAGAGTTAGACAGAGTGTGTGCAGACGCTACAAGAGCTGTGAAGACGTACTGGTGTTCAGTGTCGTGTTAGGCCCGAGCCAGTCACCCTGACCAGTCTCTGGTAGCCCTGCAAGTCCCAAGATTGGGGTCGAGAGGCAAGGAGAAGAGGCAGAACGGTGGGGGAACCGTGGAGCCAGCGTTAGGTTCACCCCCAAACAACCACCGGACACCAGAGTCTGCAACCACTGGAGTGCACCAAGCCCAGTGGAGAACACTGGAAAACCTTGGAGACTTCAGTATCCCTGATTCCTGTACAGTCACATACCACGGAGCCAGGCACCACGGGGAGAAGAGAATCAGCGGTAGTCAACAGAGGGTATCGCGACGACAGCACAGGAGGAGAACGAGAGAGCAGAGGAGGCCAGCCAAGTTCTAAACAGGTGGGGCTTCACACGCACAAGGGGAAAGTAAAAAAGGAGGCCTTATACCCACTCGCTGTGGAGATCCAGAAGTGCATCCTGAATACCCAGTGGTAACCTGGATGATTTACCTGCTAATCTAATAAAGAAGGATGAACTTAGTATCTTGTTTTAGTATTTTATTTTGTTCAATTAAAAAATCCCGTGTGGATTCGTGATACAGTTTAAGTGAATACCACATAGACTACCCACCCCCCTAGACAAAAACTAAACACATAACTGCCCGCAAGTGCGGTGCATTGAGTGGGTCCGTCTAAGTTGGATGATGATATGTACAATATGTTGTAAGGTCCAGAGAGTTTAAGGAAAGAATAATATTTCCCCTGTACCCCCTTTATTTCCCCTGTTTCCCCCTTTAAGTTCGGTCTCCAGGGCGACGGGTCCGGGCAGACGACCAGTGACATCCCCAACAGCGGCGGAAAGGGACCCGGATACCCGAGTCCCTACTGCCCCGGGTGACTCATAACCATTAGTGCTATCTGGGCTTCTGCACAGGGGCCCAAGATTAAGGGGGCCCACTTTTACCTCCAAATCAGGTGGAATTGTGGCATTAGGAAACCTATTGATCTGTCTGTGTACTGATTTGGTGAGCAGAAAGCAGTCTGTCTGTTTAAAGAAGCTATTAAATGATCCCCCATTGGCAAATATATAGCCTAACAGAGGTTGATAAAGTCAGACAATATAATTAAATAATGAAGTGTACTAGCTGTCTTAAGGGGAAAATGTCCAGAAAATCCTTTCCTAAAGTGAGCACCACTAGATCTGCAGAGCCACTGGATTTGATACACACAGATGTTTGCGGTCCAATGACTGTTCAAACTCCAAGCAAGAAGAGATATTTCCTCACATTTATTGATGACTACTCCAGATATACAGTCGCGTACCTGCTTTGCAGTAAGCATGAAGTTCCACAGAAACTTGAAGAATATCTTGACGTAGTGTTTAACAAATTTGGAAGAATGCTAAAAGCCCTGCGTGCAGATAATGGAACTGAATATACAAGTGGTAAGGTGCAAACCATTTTGAAAAAGAATGGAATCGTGTTCCAGACAACCATTCCATACAACCCAGATCAGAATGGCAGAGAGAAAGAAACGTACTCTCTGTGAAAGTGGAAGAAGTATGTTGTTAGATGTCAATCTACCTACAACGTATTGGGGAGAAGCCATCATGACAGCTTGCTATCTTCAAAACAGGTAAAGCCACAAATAAAACGTCATATGAGCTATGGAACTGCCAGAAGCTTAACCTGAAGCACCTCAGGATATTTGGAAGCAAAACATTTCTGTATGTTCCCAAAGAAAAACGTTCCAAGTGGGAATCACATGCAAAGCAAGGAGTCCTGGTGGGCTATAGCGAAACTCAAAAAGGATAAAGAGTCCTGCACCCAGAAACCGACACAGTAACAATCAGCAGAGATGTAGTGATTGATGAGAACTCTGTTTCACTCAAATTTCATGAAGTTACACCAGTCACACAAGCCAAGGAAGAAGAAGACTCTCAATCACCAAACCCAGATACTGAAAAAGAAAACAGTGAAGTCTGGACAAGCTCTGAAGTCAGCAAGGAAGAAACAGAAAAACCAAGTCAACCTGCAGTCAGGAGATAAGAAAGACTAAACGAAGGTATCCCAGCTAGACGCCTTTCTTATAGGGTCAGAACACTTCCTGAATCAGAGCCACAGTCATGGCAAGGAAAAATAGCCCCCAGAAGCCAAAGATTTGTCAAGACTCCGGAAATGAGAGTTACAGAAAAGTAGTGGGGGCACTTCTGTATATAAGGACAACCAAGGATGTAATGGACTTGCCAGAAGTGAGAAGATCAGTGCAAGGACTAAGCACATTGACGTTAAGCATCACCACTTGCGTGACTTAGTGGAACGTGATGTACTAAAGTCTGTGTATTGAGAGTCTGAAAATATGTTAGCAGACGGTTTGACAAAACCATTGCCAAGAGCCAAGTTTGAGGACTTCAGAACCGCAATGGGACTAACAGGATAAGTAGTTGTTGAGTGGGGATGTTGAACTATGTTTAGTGCAATGTCTCCAATCCTGTATGTGTAAGTGTTGTATTGCTAGGTTTGTGCATTGTCAGTAAAGTTAGTTTAAAAAAAGGAACACTCCCAGAGGCTCATACACAAGAAATACCATGTGACTGTAAGCAGTTTCCTGTGTCTGTGCATGTGAAGAGAAGCACAGCAGCTTGCTGATGCTGCAAAGGGACATTTAAGATCCTGTTTCCACAAAGACCTTCATATCTGTACCTGTTTGTTGCTATTGCTAATTAAAGCTAATTTCTGTTGTCAACACGCTTTCAGTGTATCCTGAATGCCAACACCTTGTATAAATCTCCCACTTTACCAGCACCAAAGTAACCCCAGACCATCACATTACTTCCACCATGCTTGACAGATGGCATCAAGCACTTTTCCAACATCTTTTCAGTTGGTCTACATCTCACAAATGTTCTTCTGTGTGATCCAAACACCTCGAACTTTTATTTGTCTGTCCATAACACTTTTTTTCCAATCTTCCTCTGTCCAGCGTCTGTGTTCTTTTGCCCATATGAATCTTTTCCTAATATTAGCCAGTCTCAGATATGACTTTTTGTTTGCCACTCTGCCCTGAAGGCCTGCATCCCTGAGTCACCCCTTCACTGTACAGTAGATGTGGACACTGGTGTTTTGCGGGTACTATTTAATGAAGCTGCTAGTTGAGGAGCTGTGAGGCATCAATTTCTACTAAAGACTCTAATGTACTTGTCTTGTTGCTCAGTTGTGCAGCAGAGCCTCCCACTTCTCTTTCTACTCTGGTTAGAGCCTGTTTGTGCTCGCCTCTGAAAGGAGTTGTACACACCGTTTTAGCAAATCTTCAATTTCTTGGCGAACTCTCACATGGAATAGCCTTCAGTTTGAAGAACAAGAATAGACTGTCGAGTTTCACATGGAAGTTCTCTTCTTCTGGCCATTTTGAGAGTTTCATAGAACAAACAAATGTAATGCTCCAGATTCTCAACTAGCTCAAATGAAGGTCACTTTTATAGCTTCTCTAATTTCTAAATGACCCACTTTTGAACAGTAGTGTATGCTTATGTGAACTTGAGGGCTATAATTTCCTAAATATCCCCTTATAAAGTACGAATGCACTGCGTGGACCCTTATGAAGTTATAATGCTGTGAGGTCCTCTTTTAGAGAATAATGTGCCTTAAGTGCTCCTTATGCAAGTAGTAATGCCTCAAGTGGCCGTTAATTAAGTAAAAATGTCTCAACTGCTCTGTAAAAATATTATTTTACATCTGTTATGATGGTAGCCACTACATCACCATCTGGACACAAAACATTGCATTACACATATTATAGGTATATGGCTCTCTCACCAATTTCCTTTTCACCAGGTTTTTGCTGTGGAATCTGAGAGCACCATGATGTGGGAGAAAAGATCGTGATTGCAGCAAGTTGTTACTTACTGGGCCGTGTTTTGGTGTTTCCAAAAAAAAGTCAGTGTTTTATCAGTAGGAGATTATCACTACAGGACAACTGGCCTTCTGCCTCCTAGTCCAACATGCCTCAGCACTGATTAGCAGCTCTTTGTCACTATACAATGTATATAGAGAGCTGTGGTGTGATCGGGCTTATACACAGCTCAACAACTTAGCTCTGCTAGATCTGCAGCAGAGAATACTGACTATCATAACTGTTGCATCCTGAAAACTAATCAAGGAACCATAGTCTTAGTCCCTTTCTCATGCTGATGTCAGATTACATAGCAAAAATATGCTGACACATTAATTTTAAGTACTTGAAAATTGATCCATAATTTTTTCTGATAATCACAGAGATTACACATCATACACAGCGATACCCAATTTCTGCTTGATGTCGACTGGCTCCAGAGGTATATAGGGTATATAGTGGAGTCAGCACAACTGCAAACTACTGATTCTGAATGAGCATTAGGTCTGGACTGTGACTGGGCCATTTAGACAGATAATTATACTTTGATATTAACCAGAGTTCCCCAACCTTTCTGACCTTGAGAGGCACATTTAGCTCTGATTGACATCCACCCCTCATTCACAGTAGTGACACCCAAAGCCCCCATTACCGGTATAAAGACAGTCAAGGCATTTCTACAGAAATTACAATGAGGGGTACACCAGGATCCAGGGGTTCCACCCAAACCCCATTTAGATCTACTCTTCGTGCAGGGCTACTCACAAAAGTCGCCATCTAGGTTCCTGCCCCTCATAATGGTTTGCTAGATCTTGGGCTATTGCACTGTGGTGCCCTGTGCCAGGTAAGCCACAGAACCAACTAGTACACTAAGGGATTTCCACATCTGGTATCCACATACACACAACATCTTCCACTCCAGACCTGTAGGGAGAGCCCCACTGGCTGCTGTTAAGCCAAATCCCCTATAAATACAGGTGCTGGGGGCGGAGTTAGTCAGAGTGTGCAGTCGCTAGGAGAACTGTGAAGATCAGCTCAGAGCCTAGTGAGCAAAACTGGTTACCGGAGTCCGAGTCTGCAAGGGAGAGATTAGCCCAGCAGAGAATCCCAGTACACCGCGGAGATTTAGCTTACCGGACACTTGCAGCACTCACCATTTGAGAGCCAGGAGCCGCAGAGAGGTAGCGGTAGCCAAGCAAGAGCCCTCAGTGCAGCAACATGG
Organism: Allobates femoralis; assembly: GCA_033576535.1. Taxonomy (NCBI): domain Eukaryota; kingdom Metazoa; phylum Chordata; class Amphibia; order Anura; family Aromobatidae; genus Allobates; species Allobates femoralis. The sequence continues at coordinate 774,558,220 of JARQOC010000003.1, forward strand.
GTGTGAGAGAGAAGAGAGGTCAGGCCTGGTTCCACACACGCCGGACTTCAGGACAAGGGAGCAGGACAAAGAGGCTTATAGCCCACTCGGTGTGGAAATCCCAAAGGGCACCCTTCAACCCTGGAAGTGTACCTGCAAACCACCGGTAAAAAGATACAGAAAAAGACTTTCGTGTGTGTGTGTCCATCCTTCCAGCCTGCCCTACACAACAATGACTGCGCTACCCTATTCCACCATTCTACCCTTACAGCCCCGGGGACCCCACTCCACCTGTAGAGAGCTATAACACCTTGATGCCACCCATCAGCCCGGAGGCCCCAGCAGCGCCGATGCCATCACCGGATCTACAGGTGGTGTCACACACTGACATTAACTTTATTACCGAACAAAATTCCCCTTTTTGTTGTCACCCAAGGGCACAGATTCGGGCACCGACCACCCGTGACATCCCTGCACCTGACCGCCCGAGATCTGAGTACCCCAGACTCTTGTGGGCCTGACATCTCCAATCTGGAAGACATTCTTGAGCCATACAACATGGGCCTGAGAGCTTCATGTGACTCCTGAGCTACAGGTTGGGGAATCCCTGATCTATACCATTTCACTGTAGCTGTGGCAGTATGTTTAGAGTCAGTATGCTACTGGAAGGTGAACCAATGCCCCTGTCTCAAGTCTTTTGCAGCCTCTAACAGGTAAGGCACTGTAAGGCTAGAGTCACACTTGGAGGGTGACCCACTTTCCCTGGATCCGCTAATGCTTAGCCCAGTCTGCTGTAACGGCTAGCGTTAACATCACTCGCTGCCCGGCAATGCTGCTCCATAGTAACCCGTAGTTCACCTTGGATATGGCCACACACAGAGACCCAGGAAGTGCGCTTTAGCAGAGCGCACAGGAAAACGTTGCAGACGTTTTCTTGTGCGCTCAGCTAAAGCGCACTTTTTGGGGGTTCTGTGTGTCGGCACATCCAAGGTGAACTAGGGTTACTATGGAGCAGTGTTGCAGGGCAGCGAGCGATGTTAACGCTAGCCGCTACAGCAGACTGGGCTAAGCATTAGCGGATCCGGGGAAATGTGGGTCACCCTCCAAGTGTGACCCTAGCCTTAGGCTAGGGTCACACTTGGGAGGTTGCATCCGTTTACAGGATGCATTAATGGATCCAGTTTTTGCTTGACATTTTTGTGTCATTTTTTTTTCCTTTTTAGCGCAAGCATTAATGCATGCGTTAACACATGGTACATATATGTACCATGCGTTTCCCATAGGGTCCTATGTTAAAAAAACTCATTTGTTTTAAAAAAAAGCACCAGAAAACGTTGCAGACCATGTTTTTAGTGCAACTAGCAAAAACGCATTGCACTTTTGCAATGTGTTTTTTGCATTGGAGTCTATGGGTGTGTTAACGCATGCATTTTTACACATTTGCACATGTCAAAAATGGATCCGTTTAGCGGATGCATGACGCAAGTGTGACCCTGGCCTTAGGCTTATAAGGATTGTATAGGGCACCAGTTACAGATACACATACAGAGACGTGTAGTGCACAATGTGTGGCTTACAGCCTATAGGTCCCATCATACTGTTTGATCAGATGGGCTGCCCAGTATTATGTAAGTGCATCACACAGGGACAAACACCCTATTTTACCCCCACAACAGTAAGTATGGCCTGATGTTTTCTGTGATGTTTGGATCTGATGTCCTTTTCAATGAATTGCTTTTAATCACTGGGATCATAGTAAGATCATAACAGATGTGAAAGATAATAATTAGAATGATGAGACTAAACAGCCGACTCAGACCAATTACAGTGCTGTGCAAGTTAATTGGGACAAAGCATTTTTGTAAGTAAAATCGTAAGTGGGGGTTACCAGTCAGTGATTAAAACCAGTTATAACTGCTTTGAACAGGTGTGAGTGTACAACCTTGAGTAACAAAATGTGGTTTGACTGGTTTTAGTCAGAAAGTAACAGCTAGCTGCCCCCTCAGCTTCAGTTGAGAGCTTGTTTCTGTGAGGAGTGGTTTAGTGGACTTTTTCTCTGTGTGATTTGTGCCTGTAATAATGGATGTTACTCCACGGAAGAGATCTATAATTATTACTCTTAATGAACATACAAGTCTGACTGTAAGAGAAATCACTTCTATTGTTGGTATTGGAAAATCTCAATTTCAAGAATAATTCGCACACACAATGAAACGGGAGCGTTTTCTCCAAAACGAAAAGGGAAATGTGAAAGAAAAAGGAAAACGACACCAAGAACTGATAAAACACATCAGAAATAGTAAAACGAATGCAAGAAAAACTTGCTTTGTCCCAATTAATTTGCACAGCACTGTATATCATCTAGGAGATTGGTCAGAAGCCTGCAGATGCAAACATAAGGTTGCCATGTACTCATCCTGAAATAAAGCCCATACAGTTGAATTCTGCTCATAAAAGAGCTCTGAGGAATTATATACAGGACCATATGCACTTGCAATGGGGCGATGTTTTGCCGGCAAGGTGACATTTTTTGCCAACATACACAATCCAATCAGTTGACGATTGAGCGTTTTGCTTGTTCAATGCCTGTTCAGCAGCCAATGATCACAAACGAGAGTCCATATGAAAGTGCCTATGCCAATTATATTATCAGCCGGTATAAAGGTCTCTTTATCAGTCTGTATTGTAGTCAATATTCCTTGCCGGTTCAATTTCTTCAAAGAGTTAGTTATGGTGATTTCCAATATACAGTAGGAACTGTACTGTACTGTATTAGTATAGAACATTTATGAAAATTGTAGAAAAGTCAACAAAACCCAATAATTTTAGCAAGATTGACTGTCCATCTAATGTGTATGGGAGCCCTGCTGCTTTCATAATCTGTCAATGGAGGGAAGCATTGGGGTTATTACATTTCCATGCTTGATTTTTCTGTTCTCCTTGGAGGTATCTGGAAAAGACTTATTGCTATTGTCCATTAGAGAACACATGTCAAGCTGAGATTTTGTTTCCAGAAGACCCATGTCCAGCATCCATTACAAAGGCATCCTTTTTCATTTAATGATTCAATGGACAACATGTTTCAATAGAAAGATGACTCTGTTAATTGCATCTGTGGGCAAAGTCTGTGAGGAGTTTGTATGTTCCCCCCTTGTTTGTGTGGGTTTCCTCCGGGTTCTCTGGATTCCTCCCACACTCCAGAGACATACTTAGGCAGAAAATTTAGACTGTGAGATAATTTAAAATGTCATGCGCTCTAGAATATGTTGATGCGTTATAAGCAAGTTTAATAAATTAATGTAACACTTGCTTTTGCCTGTAGGGGCACTGCAGGGAGACTGAATACGTATTGCCGGGTTCTAGTGAAAATCACAAGTGATTTCTGCTTTTCCAAAGTGTGGGACACCCTGGGGCCAGATTATTTTTGGGTGGCAAAATTGACAAATAGAGAATGTCAAAAGTGAACAATCCAGAAAGAAAAGACTGAAGATGAGCTAACATTCCTAGTGGTAATGGTAATGATAAAGGGAATCAGGTTGCTCACTGATATAAAGACAGTTAATAGGTAAAGGGAATCCCCTACACATGTATTAGCCCAGCATTATCACGACGTGCAGCATAAAAGGATTTGCTGGCCTCAGCATCTGGTTTGGTGTGTAAGGCTGTGTCATGCTGTACTCCTTTCATTCAGTATTAGTTTTAACATGTCCATTCTATGATTATGGCCTTGATCACATGTCAGAGGTTCTGTTTCCTCTCAACTCCCTTAAACCATCCAAAACTTGAATCCTCAAAGAGCCTTTGTAGTATCATTAGATGAGTTTATCAGGCAGAGGATCCAGTGTGTTTACTTTGAACATGCCAAGTCGCATTCAATGCTCTCTCTCTAAACATTTCACATGACCACAATGAGGCACACTCACTAGCATAGATATGTGGATGGAACAAACAGCCCTGATTCTCTCCTTCTGTAAGTATCTGACCTATTTTTATCAAACTGGTCAAAAATTCTTATATTGAGAGTAGAAAAACAGTAAAATAAAGAAGTCAACAATCAACAATGCAATCATCTTATATATGTAAAGAACAATCACAAACCGATAGTTGAGAAGAAAAGCGGCTCTCACGAGGATGTATGAAAATGACAATCTTTTTTATTCGCTCATTTGAAAGCAAGGAAACACAGGTGACAAGACGGGAAAGTCATAGCCGGAAGGTAGCCAATGACTGTCTAACTACAGTCTACAATGTCATGTCCACTCTATACCTGAAACTCAACCTTTCTAAAACTGAACTTCTTATGATCCTGCCCTCGACTAACCTCCCTAAATCTGACATCTCCCTCTCGGTGTGTGGCACCACAATAACACCTAGGCAGCAGGCTCGATGTCTGGGTGTTATGTTTGATGCTGATCTTTCATTCTCCCTCTATATACAATCTCTAACCCACTCTTGTTGCCTGCAACTGAAGAACATCTCTAGAATTCACCCTTTCCTCACCATGGAAACAACTAAAACCATCACAGTGGCCCTGATCCACTCCCGCCTTGATTATTGCAACTCTCTATTAATTGGCCTCCCTCTCACTAGGCTTTCCCCTCTCCAGTCCATCCTTAATGCAGCAGTCAGGGTCACCTATCTAGCTAACCATTAGTCGGATGCTTCCAGTCTGTGCTAGTCATTGCACTGGCTGCCTATACACTATAGCATGATGGTGAACTCAGCTCGAGTGCACACACATCAGTTTCAGATTCCATTGTATTTGACAGTTGGAAATTAAATTACACTGTCAAACTCTAAGAAATCTGAAAACCTGCACTGTGTGCGGCACTCGAGCCTGATTCGCATACGCACTATAGATCAATCAATGCTTGTTCTCACCACAAAGCTCTTCACAGTGCAGACTCCTACCTCTCTACCTATTCTTTACCCCACCTGTTCTCTTCACGCTGGGAGTGACTTTAGACTAACATCTGCACTATTCTGAACCTCCATTTCCCGGCTCTAAGACTTTTCCCAAGTTGCACCAACTCTCTGGAATGCTCTACCCCAAGAAATTACGACTTCCCACAGCTTACTTAACTTCATGCACCCACTAAAAACACATCATTTTAGAGCGGCCTATCATTCTCCCTAATCAGAGTCATTCAGACATAGGTTATCCACTACTTCCTTGAACATAACTGTTTAACTCCATCAGACCCAAAAGCTCTACACAGACTGTCTGGTGGCCACTTACTCCACTCTCATCTATTCCACACTTTCTCAAAACGGCTGGACCATGATTGTAAATAAGCCCCTGTACTTTGTGTCACCTCCACCTCATTGTAGATTGCAAGCTCTTGCGAGCAGGGTTGCCAGTGTTTTTTGCTTTTTAATTATCGTGTTTTCCAAAACTGTTTCTTATGACTGTTTGTTTGTATATGAATCTGATTTTGTAAAGTGCTGCAGAATAGGTTGGCGCTATATAAATAAAGATTTAGCACTTCAACATGTCCTCTATACTGACAATGACAGATTTACCATCAATACTAACCAACATAGGAAGTCTGCACTGTAAGTGTATATTCATATTTGTCAGGTATCCTGGATTTGCCAATACATATCAAATCCTCAGCTATAATCCGAGACATAGGCCTCATTTAGGCGACTGAGTTTCCTTGCATATGCAAAAAAGTGGCCTGTTTTTCATTAGTGTGCTAGATCCTATTATCATCCATTCTTTAGTCCTTGTAACAATTTTTATTATCATTTAGTCATCAGTCTTTCTTATATATGTGCTGCTGGTCAATAGCTGGGATCAGAAGGGAAAGATCATTTTTTTTTGCAGTGGACTGGATCATGCATTGTGGTTGTGCATTTGCTCCTTTCCTTCACCTCCTCCCATCTCTCAGTTGAACTTGATGGGAAATTTGTTGTTTTTAAACTATATTAACTATGTAACTATATATGCTTCTCCTTGGACTTATAAGGTGCTATGTCACATTTGGAGCATTTGTATATGAATGAAAATAACTAAACCTAATATAAAAAAAAGCAAACACCCTGTTATAAGTGAATTAATAGTAAATGTAAATAACATAGGATACTTAGATAACACCATTTTGATGGAAAAATAAGAGTAAAAGCCATCCCACCTCTAGGTGTAGTCAATCAGGATGGTCCTATCTCTAATATTAAAGGGAACCAGCCGGCAGGATTTGGGGTTATAGAGTGAAGCCAGTGCCTTACAGGTGCAATCATACCTTTACTGCAATGATTAAAGGTTTTATTGCAGAGAAAAGGTTTATAAAATTAATACAGATCACAGGTGACAATAGCAGCGTTCTGTTCCTAGTCTCCTCTCCTGGATGTTCCTGCGATCTGTGTCTGCGAGCAGTTGCGTATCTAGGGGGATGCAGCTGGATCCGTTGCCCCGGGCGCAACTCAGAGGGGGTGCCAGCGCCATCACCTGGGCCGCTCTGTCACCGTGAGCCCTGAGGACCAAGCGGCAGCAGCCAGGGGGAGCGGCAGTGTAGCCACCAGCTCCAGTGCGTAAGTCCCGCTGATACAGTGCAAGGTGGAGGTGCGGGGCAGCGGAGCTGACAGCCCCCCCCTCTCCTCACCTAAGGCTGCAAGGGCGGCGGGCTGAAAGCTGACAGTTTCCCCCCCTGCTCCTCACCTACTCTGGCTCAGGCGGCACCCCTGGTCATCACGTGGGGGCGCCAAGATAAATCTTTGCCCCGAGCGCCATGAAACCTAGTTACACCGCTGTCTGCGAGGACAGCAGACAGGGGATGTCAGATGTCCTGTGCCTGGTAAAGAGTGCTGCCTGGATTATATTTGTGCCTGCTAAACAGTGACAGTGAGGGAGGGAGGGAGGATGAAGGGTTTGGCTTAGAGCTAACAGGGGAGTAATACAAAAAAAACCAGCCCCACATAGTGACGCTGTGCTGCATACTTCACTCGTCTCCTCCCCTCTTTACCATAACTTTGATAAACCTTCCCTCTGCATTTAAACCTTGAATTATTGCAGTAAAGGTATGATTGCACTCAGTATCCCAGTACCTGTAAGGCTCTGGCTTCATTTTATAGGAGGGCTCATGTGACGTAACAATTTCATATCAGTCAAGGGAGAGTCAGGAGCGGCGCCGACACTGGAGGTGAGTATGTGTAATTATCTTAACAGGGCAAACATGCTGATTGAAAAGCGGTTGTCTGGAAAACCCCTTTGATTCTTTGATTATTAAGCACTGCGAAATTTGTTGGCGCTAATAACTAAAATTATTATTATTTTCTAGGCCTTGAAAAAGGGTCCAACTTTCAAAACATTGAAGGATGAGTAAATCCTGAAAGCAACTGGTTGATAACTTACCATTAAAAGTTACACTATATAAAAAAGTTACACTTAAAGGTAAAATATTATAGTGTACAAACATATTTTCAGCACAGAAAACAATATGAAGCTTTGAAGATGAGTCACGTCCTAATATATGGCTCCTCGTCATAATGAGTTTTGCTTGGAGAAGAAACATGAAACTCCCGTCCTTATAAGAATGATCTTCGTTATTCCCACAGAAGAGCGTGAAGGAAAATCCCGGCATTAGGAGGAGATCTGATGGTAACATAGGGAAGGATTACCAAACAGGTCTGCAAAATGCCTGTCTCGCTTCCACCCTCGCATGCCCTCATCTCCGCACAGATAGAGATTACTGTTGCCACGGCAACTGGAAGCAAAAAGGAAACTTTTGTCTAATTTGGTATCTAAACTCTCGCGGAGATTCTCTTGGGTCAGGCTCGCGGCACAGACCTGATTATGATATTACTGGCTTTACCTTCCTTCCGTCTAGCACGACTAGTAATAAAAAAGAGTGATATGAGTTCAGCTGTTCCAGTCCATCATGGGAGACTCTGATTCTGCAGGAAGAGACATTGATCTCTTTTCATTACATTTCACATGTGAAGTCATTTGTTTTCATAAGATACGAAGTTCTTCAGTTATCACAATCGATGTCATTACCGACAGAAAAGGTTTTGTGCTCATTTATAGGATTTTTATGGAAAAAAAAATCATTAAAATCATTGCAGCCCTAGCTGTTATTACTGTAAATCCACAGTACCCTACATAAAGACAGGTGCAAATGCAGAAAACTGAGACTATATTAGTTTGGTACCGTTCCATTTATATTTAAATTAGTTAGCTTTTTTATATTGACAATGTAGACCTGATAAATGACATGAAGGCTGGGGTCACATATGCGTTTAAATTTTGCAAACCTGACCCAGTTTTCAGCTTTCAAAAAGCTCAAAACTGCAGCAGGAACCGCTCCCCATAGGAGCCCATTATGGTAACCGGATTGCTCAACATGCAATCCGGTTACCGGCTCCGGAGCCGCAGCCTGCGCTAAAAATCATGCAGGCTGCAGTTTTCGAAGCGGTTCTGGCAACCGCAATGCGGTAACCGGATTGCTCCGGATGTGTAATCTGGAGCAATGCGGTTACCGTGTATTTTGTTCATCCCTGCTGCTGCAAGGATGAACAAAGTGTTAAATGTGTATTAAAACATTACATATGAATATTAGCTGTGGTCAACATGTCTCTAGGGGCTGCCCACCCTCCCTAGAGACATGCTATCCACTTATGTCAGCATGTTAGGGGTTAAATTACCCATTGACGGTATAGCCGGCTATTGTCGGCTTTGTACAAATTTGTGAATGAAGCCGCCGTTCCTCACATTAGAGCAGATACTGTACGTAATGTACGTATAGTATCAGCCGCTGTCCAGGGTCCTGTTACCTTTAACATTAGGTATATGGGGGTGCGCACCGCCACATGGACACAATAAAATGTGCAGTTTTATAGTATTAGGGGGGTCAGAAAACCAGTCAGTATCTGGTGTGACCACCATTTGCCAGTCTGTCATCTAATCTGTACAGTGCAAACCAGGATTCATCCATGAAGAGAACACCTCTCCAATGTGCCAGACACCATCGAATGTGAGCATTTGCTCACTCAAGTCGGTTACAACAACGAACTGCAGTTAGATGGAGACCCTGATGAGGATGATCAGATGAGACAATTTCTGATTGGTGCAGAAATTCTTTGGTTCTGCAAACCGATTGTTGCAGGAGCTGTCCAGGTGGCCGGTCTCAGATGATCTTGAGGGTGAAGATCAGGGATGGGCAGCTCCAGGACTCCAGGCCTCACAGTACAGGTTTTCTGGATATCCTTAGCATTTGACAGTTGGAACCATCACCTGTGCAGGAGATTAAATTACCAACTGTCAAATGCTAAAGATATACAGAAAACCTGCACTGTGTACGGCCCTCGAGGCCTGGAGTTGCCCACCCCTGGTGAAGATGCTGGATGTGGAGATCCTGGGCTGATGTGGTTACACATGGTCTGCAGCTGTGAGGCTGGTTACATGTCCTGCCAAATGCCTTTGGAGACGGCTGATGGTAGCGAAATGAACATTCAATTCACAGGCAACAGCTCTGGTGGACATTCCTGCAGTCAGCATGCCAATTGTACGCTCACTCAAAACTTATGATATCTGTGCCATTGTGCTGTGTGATAAAATCACACATTTTAGAGTGGCCATTTATTCTGACCAGACGAAGGCACACCATGTAAGAGTTAATAAAATGGCCACTACATAATTCTTGGAGTACTTTAAGAAGAAGTGGTTTGAGATTCTTAATAAATGTTCTTTCAAATTAATGGACCTAACCATCGAAGAAAAATCTTTGTTGTTGACTATGAAACAAGAGATTCAGCAAACTAAAACCTCATTACAGCAGTATAATACTTTGAAAAATTGTAATCAATGGTCAGAAACTATCAAAACCAACCTGGCAAAGTTGTAAGACCAAATGATGGATATTAAAGAATCCAAACAGCATTGGACTTACTTTTTCGTCCAGAAACTTGTCTCACAGCAAGATCCACACGCTCAAGGATATGGTGAGCCAACACTATTTTTCTTTGTATCTCTACTTTATATATACACCATGTTCCAAATTATTATGCAAATTGGTTTTCAGTGTCATAGTATTTTTGTTTTGTTTTTTGTCAATGAAACCCATTGATGTATTGTGTCTCAGGGTTCTTTGGATCACTGAAATCAATGTCAGATACCTATGATAATTAGTTTGGCCGGTGAGCCCAATAAACGAAAACTGGGTGTTCCACAATATTACGCAGGCCACAGTTTTCAAGTAACATGGGAAAGAAAAAGGATCTCTCTGCTGCCGAAAAGCAACAAATAGTGCAATGCCTTGGACAAGGGATAACAACATCAGATATTTCACAAAACTTAAGCATGATCATCGTACTGTGAAGAGATTTGTGGCTGATTCTGAGCACAGACGTGTTTGTGCAGATAAAGGCAGAATGAGGAAGGTTTCTGCCAGGCAAGTTCATCAGATTAAGAGAGCAGCTGCTAAAAAGGCCTTACAAACCAGCAAACAGATATTTGAAGCTGCTGGTGCCTCTGGAGTCCCTCGAACCTCAAGTTGTAGGATCCTTCAAAAGCTTGCTGTGGTGCATAAACCTACTATTCAGCCACCCCTAAACAGTGCTCACAAGCAGACATGTTTGCAGTGGGCCCAGACATACATGAAGACTAATTTTCAAACAATCTTCTTTACTGATGAGTGCCGAGCAACCCTGGATGGTCCAGATGGATGGAGTAGTGGATGGTTGATGGATGGCCATATCTCCCAACAAGGCTGCGACCTCAGCAAGGAGGTGGAGGAGTCATGTTTTGGGCCAGAATCATGGGGAAACAGCTGGTAGGACCCTTTAAGGTTCCTGAAGGTGTGAAAATGATCTCTGCAAAGTATATAGAGTTTCTGACTGAGAACTTTCTTCCATGGTACAAAAAGCAAAAACATGCCATCAGGAGCAAAATCATCTTCATGCATGACAATGCACCATCTCATGCTGCAAAGAATACCTCTGTGTCATTGGCTGCTATGGGCATAAAAGGAGATAAACTCATGGTGTGGCCACCATCTTCCCCTGACCTCAACCCTATAGAGAACCTTTGGAGTATAATCAAGCAAAAGATCTATGAGGGTAGGAGGCAGTTCACATCAAAACAGCAGCTCTGCGAGGCTATTCTGACATCATGCAAAGAAATACAGGCAGAAACTCTCCAGAAACTCACAAGTTCAATGGATGAAAGAATTGTGAAGGTGATATCAAAGTAGGGTTCCTATGTTAACATGTAACTTGTCCTGTTAGGATGTTTTGGAGTTAAATAGCTTTTTATTTCAGTGAATGTGACCTCCTAATGCTGCAAATTCAACAAATGAGCATTTTCAGGTCTTTCAAACATATCAAATGTTTAGAAACTGTACTGTGCGTAATAATTTGGAACAGTGCATTTAAAGGTTTTTTTAATTGTGAAGATTATACTGCTATCATTGGGAGGTTTCTTCAATAAAATTCGATGTATACTCTAATGAGTGATTACTATTATTACACTGACTGTCATTTGCACCGACCATTTAGGAAAATCAGAGAAAAAGAATATTTGCGTAATAATTTGGAATATGTGTAGTTATACAAGGCTCAGGAGGTTAGGGGACCACTCTCATCTTAAATCAATGTTCTACTTGTAACAAGGGTCCAGGAGCTCTTCTCAGTAGTAGTAGGTGAGTTGGGGATTCTGTATTATGCCCCGACCTGTTACAAAAATATGTGACCTTGATAAAATGAGTGGGTTACGTTTTCATTACTTGCTGGCTGTTAAGAGTCAGGTTGTCTTCATCTCAGAGGTTCTCCATATGGAATCAGGTGACACCATATTAAATGTTTCTTATTCACAAGTCTCATATTACAGTGGGCACATACACGTCTATGGTCTTACTTCCACCTACACTATTCTTCAAGGCTGTTTGCCCTCTCCTCCCAGGCTGTCATTGCCCTGACCACCTCTTTCTGTCATCAGGGTTCCCAGCTCTGGCTTTCTAATATCTCAAGAGTCCTGTACCTCATGCATCTAGCAGCCCCTCGTCAGGACCCTTGTTTGGTCAGGATGGTTCAGATGTCACTCATGGGCCACCTTACTTAATCTTTCTTGCCTCCAGACAACCTGCGAAGGGTCGGTCCAACCCGATAACTTCTAGGACAATATGTCCTCAATACAGTACTCCACAGCCTTCTCAACACTAAGTTCCCTCTTCTTTTCTCAGGAACCTAACTCTCTAAACTCCTCCTACAGGGGCTAAACCTATCCTTAACCCCTGAAGTCCCTGTCCTAGGCTGTTGACTGAGCTTTCTAGCAACCTTATGTACTTATGTAACACAACTAACGCTGCTACATCTTGCCTACATAACATTTCTATACATTTTATCTCACAGATTACATTATACTTTACATAAGCAAACATCACTATGCTTATAGCTTAAGCATTGCGGCTTAAAGTCTCCTCATCTGCCGGCTGTACTATCTGCATTGAGAATAGACACTCTGACAGATCTCGTCTTATACTCTCATACGGTTGTCGAGCCCACTGGGCCGGGGTACTCGGTGCCGGACTGGGTCTGCTACTGGGGAAGTCACGGGTGGTCCTGGTCTGGATCGTGTCCCGGGCCCTGGCAATAATAAGGGGATATTTACTGGGGAATGTCAGTCGTGACGCCACCCACAGTGTGTGGCCAGTAATGGGGCCACCGCTGCCGCAGAACCTCCGGGGATGATGTAATGGCAGCAAGGATGGAATAGTTCTCCGTGGGCAGAACTGTGTTCCCCAGGGCAGTGATGATTAAAGTCTATTGTGTAGTGTGCAGGCCTGGTGCTGGGTGCAGTACACTTACTGTCCAGATGCTGCAGGAATCCTCCTTCAGTGTTGGAGCTTGTAAGCTGTGCTCTCCAGGCTGGCATCCGCTGCAAACCTGTATGGAAGGAGTCATGTTCAGGCAGAGACATACAAGGGAGTCGTGTTCAGGGTTCACCGTATTTACTTCTCAAGTTCTCAAGTACAGTTCACAGTACAGTTACAGTTCTTAGTTCAGTTCTCAGTTACACGGGCACACTCTCCCCTCCGGGTTCCCTTTGCTCCCTGCAGCCAGGTCTTTCCTACTGTGACCCCTCACTCTGTCTCTACGTCCTTCCCAGGCTGTTGACTCTCTCTCTCTGTGTTCACTTTGGTGTGCGTGACTCCGGACAGTATGGCGGTGGCTCGGACTCCTGTGACCCTCCGGGTTGCCACTGATGCCTGTCCTTTGGGGTAGGGACCTTAACGTGTAGTTGTGTTCCCCCGTCGGTTGTCTGGGGATGCCGGGTGAAGCTACGGTCCCCTCTAGAGCCGACACTCTACTTCAGCCTAGCCTCCAGCAGTCCTCCCGTGTGAGGCTCTACCAGGCTCTCTCCACTGTGTCTTCAAGTATCATAGGAGGGCTACTCTGCCTGCAGTCTGGTCGTCTCGGCTGTAGTTCTAGGGCCCGGTATAACCGTCCCTCTCTTCTCTCATACTCCCGGGGGTGTTGGCTTCAGACGTGCTTTCTCTCTGCGGCTCGCACTGGCTCTGTTCAGATTCTGCGCTCCTTACACCCCGCTTGTCCAGGATGTGTGATTCAGTCTTTACTGCTCAGCCTACCTTGGCCTACTGACTCCTTTCTCCTCCCCCTTCACTATTTCTAACTTGACTACGTGTTTGCTCACCCACTGCTCTAAACCCACCACCCCTCGCCTGCCTAGAGTTCCCAGGCTCCGGGTTAAGTGCCGCCCTCTACTGTACGTGGGTTGTGTGGGCAGTGAGGGTGTTGGTGTTCAACTGTCGTCCTACCTGCTTGGCTGCAGTTCCCTTTATGGCCTCCTGAATGCAGGGGCGTCACACAGACAGATCAGAATTCCCATACACTGCACTGATGAGGGGCAATCACCCCGAAAGGCAGCATCTACAGTTTGGGGTTCTGATCTGGTGCAAATCCTAAGTCTTATTTAAAGGCTTAAGTGGTAATTTGCATATGAGATTTCTCAAATGTCACATGCATGCTGCTTATTTTTTCCTTGCAGATTTTATCCAAAGAGTTTTTCTTTTAAATCTGCAGCATGTCAATCCTTTCTATGTTCATATTAAAAGGCTCGTTAAAGAGTCAATTATGACTTTTGGGATTGCTACCATTATTGGTGGCATCTACTTAAGTGATAATTTACATATGCAATTTCCCAGAGGAGCATTGCGGCTTAAACTCTCCTCATCTGTCGGCTGGCAGAATACTCTCCGCAAGGAGAATAGATACTCCCTCAGACGTACAGTTGTGGCCAAAAGAATTGACACCCCTGCAATTCTATCAGATAATACTCAGTTTCTTCCTGAAAATGATTGCAATCACAAATTCTTTGGTATTATTATCTTCATTTAATTTGTCTTCAATGAAAAAACACAAAAGAGAATGAAGCAAAATGCAAAACATTGATCATTTCACACAAAACTCCAAAAATGGGCCAGACAAAAGTATTGGCACCCTCAGCCTAATACTTGGTTGCACAACCTTTAGCCAAAATAACTGCGATCAACAGCTTCCGGTAACCATCAATGAGTTTCTTACAATGCTCTGCTGGAATTTTAGACCATTCTTCTTTGGCAAACTGCTCCAGGTCCCTGATATTTGAAGGGTGCTTTCTCCAAACTGCCATTTTTGATCTCTCCACAGGTGTTCTATGGGATTCAGGTCTGGACTCATTGCTGGTCACCTTAGAAGTCTCCAGTGCTTTCTCTCAAACTATTTTCTAGTGCTTTTTGAAGTGTATTTTGGGTCATTGTCCTGCCCATGACCTCTGAGGGAGACCCAGCTTTCTCACACTGAGATCTATATTATGCTGCAAGATTTGTTGGTAGTCTTCAGACTTCATAATGCCATGCACATGGTCAAGCAGTCCAGTGCCAGAGGCAGCAAAGCAACCCCAAAACATCAGGGAATCTCCGCCATGTTTGACTGTAGGGACCGTGTTCTTTTCTTTGAATGCCTCTTCTTTTCTCCTGTAAACTGTATGTTGATGCCTTTGCCCAAAAAGCTCTACTTTTGTCTCATCTGACAAAAGAACATTCTTCCAAAACGTTTTAGGCTTTCTCAGGTAGTTTTGGCAAACTCCAGCCTGGCTTTTTTATGTCTGGGGTAAGAAGTGGGGTCTTCCTGGGTATCCTACCATGCAGTCCCTTTTGATTCAGACGTCGACGGATATACGGGTTGACATTGTTGTACCCTCAGACTGCAGGGCAGCTTGAACTTGTTTGGATGTTAGTCAAGGTTCTTTATCCACCATCCGCACATATCTTGCGTTGAAATCTTTCGTCAATTTTCTTTTCTGTCCACATCTAGGGAGGTTAGCCACAGTGCCCTGGGCTTTAAACTTCTTGATGACACTGCGCACTGTAGACACAGGAACATTCAGGTTTTTGGAGATGGACTTGTAGCCTTGAGATTGCTCATGCTTCCTCACAATTTGGTTTCTCAAGTCCTCACACAGTTCTTTGGTCTTCTTTCTTTTCTTCCCATGCTCAATGTGGTACACACAAGGACTCAGGACAGAGGTTGAGTCAACTTTAATCCATGTCAAATGCTGCAAGTGTGATTTAGTTATTGCCAACACCTGTTAGGTGCCACAGGTAAGTTACAGGTGCTGTTAATTACACAAATTAGAGAAGCATCACATGATTTTTCTAACAGTGCCAATACTTTTGTCCACCCCCTTTTTTATGTTTGGTGTGGAATTATATCCAATTTGGCTTTAGGACAATTCTTTTTGTGTTTTTTCATTGAAGACAAATTAAATGAAGATAATAATACCAAAGAATTTGTGATTGCAATCATTTTCAGGAAGAAACTGAGTATTATCTGACAGAATTGCATCCAATACACACCCCACACTGCGCTAGAACCGGAAATGATGCTGGGCCAGCAGTGCGTCATACCGTGAAAAAGGAGGCATGAATTTTAAATGAGGGCTTGCCCCTGAATTAATGATCATGTCCGCTGGGGCATGATTGAAGCAGCGAAGCGGGTAGAGAGCGGACCCGGAGAGACTGCCCACCCGACGGCCAGCCATCTAGTAATGCCCAACCGATGGTGAATATGTGAGTTTATAAGTCTCTTTTTTGCACTTTTATAATGCACATTTAGATTATAGAGGGATGGTTAGTAATGTAGTTGGAAGCTGCAGGGACAGGTAGTAATAGATTAGTGGGGCTAAACTAGGTGACAGGTTCCCTTTAAACAATAGGGTCGGCATCTTCAGGGGCAGGGACCTCTCTCTGGCATCAGCCACCTCCTTACAAACTATCAAATAGATTTAATGTAAGAGCATGAGCTAATAAAGGTTATAATTCACAATTCCTGATTAATTGTTAGAGAGAAAAAAATAGATGCTTAATTATGAGCTATGAGATAAGATGGCTCCTATCTAGGGACCCATTAATTTGTATGTCCACCCATAAAATAGTGTGTAAATGAAATGCCTAGGACAGTGTGAGAAGTAAATATGGCCCTGCGGATATCACTATCATTTTAGGCAAGTGCTCATTTGTTTCTCATTTGCAATGTGAAGAGGAGGGAAAGACGTTACCATACAGTTCTGGCAGCAGCTTATCTAACATGAGAACAAAATGATCGGGAGTTTAAATGCAAAATTATAAACTCATCTTTCCCTCAACATCAGTTTTCTGGTTGGGGGTGGAGGTGGGAGGCCTCTTAATTTGTTCCGCTGCTGTTCTACTTTAGATTATACTAGCTGTAGCACCCGGCTACGCCCGGGTTAATAAATATCTGATGTTAGCTATAACAAAATAGAATTTGAATATGTCATATTAATGACCTGTAAGAAAATAGAAACTGAGCTGTGATTGATTGCTATAGGCAGCCTAATAAATCTCCACCAATAGTAAACCCTCCCCCTGGCCGGGCAGTATATGTTACCTAACGCATACACATAATAGACAGCTCATGTGACTGACATCTGCCTTAATTCCTTATATGGCACATGTGTTGCACATTGGCTGTTTTTAATCAGATGTTTATGTTAGGAAATTAAAGTAGCACACGTAAGAGGCGAGTTGTGTGAGGTGATGTGTGCACATCTGTGTCTGTTTGTGTGGTGTGTGTGTCCCTGGGGTTTGTGTATTTGTGTGTCCCTGTGGGGTGAGTGCATGTGTCCCTATAGGGTGTGTATGTGTGTGTGTCCCTGTGGGGGGGGTCTGTGTGGTGTGTGTCTCTGTTGTGTGTGTCTCTTTGTGGTGTGTGTGTGTCCCTGTGGGGTGAGTGCATATGTCCCTATAGGTGTGTATGTGTGTGTGTCCCTGTGGGGGGGGGGGGGTCTGTGTGGGGTGTGTGTGTCTCCGTGTCTCTTTGTGGTGTGTGTGTGTGTGTCCCTGTGGGGTGAGTGCATGTGTCCCTATACGGTGTGTATGTGTGTGTGTGTCCCTGTGGGGGGGTCTGTGTGGTGTGTGTGTCTCTTTGTGGTGTGTGTGTCCCTGTGGGGTAAGTGCATGTGTCCCTATAGGGTGGCTATGTGTGTGTGTCCTTGTGGGGGGGTCTGTGTGGTGTGTGTGTCTGTTTAGTGTGTGTCTCTTTGTGGTGTGTGTGTGTGTGTCCCTGTGGGGTGAGTGCATGTGTCGCTATAGGGTATGTGTGTGTCCCCTTGGGGGTGTGGGGGTGTGTCTGTGTGTGTGTGTGTCTCTTTGTGGTGTGTGTGTGTTTGTTCGGGTGCGTGGTGAGTATCCAATGTTGGGGCTGCACCTTAGCGACTATACATTTGCTGTTACTCTTTGTGTGCGTGTAGTGTGTATACATGTCCCCGTGCGTGGTGAATATCTCATGTTGGGGCCCCACCTTAGTGACTATATGCTGGTATGTGCTGTTAGTCTTTGGCGCTATCATTAAGCCCCTCTCATTCACAACTGTCAACTGGTAACTGTCACTTTTTCCCCATTATGTAGATAGGGGCAAAATTGTTTGGTGAATTGGAATGCGCGGGGTTAAAATTTCGCATCACAACATAGCCTATGACGTTCCCGGGTCCAGACGTGTGACTGTGCAAAAGTTTGTGGCTATAGCTGACAGCTGTCGATTTTCCTCCAACACTTTTCCATTCACTTTTTCCCCATTATGTAGATAGGGGCAAAATTGTTTGCTGAACTGGAACGCGCAGGGTTAAAATTTCGCCTCACAACATAGCCTATGACGCTCTCGGGTCCAGATGTGTGACTGTGCAAAATTTTGTGGCTGTAGTTGCGACGGTGTAGATGCCAATCCCGGATATACATACACACACACACACACACATACACACATTCAGCTTTATATATTAGATAGCTAAAAAGTGGACCTATTCGTCATATATCCTATGAATCTAGATATGCTGCCTCCATTAGAGCTATAGATGACTATTTGACCAACAGGCATTTCAGCCGTCTCTCACATACACAGGAGCTCTGTTCCAGCGCTTCTGTTTTTTATGCGAATGCCGCTGACTGACAGATGGCTTATCTCTGGAATAACAATGTGATCGACAGTCTGAAATCACCCAATCTCACCCAATCATCATTCAACTCCCCCATACACATTAGACCACAGGCCGAACCCATCAATATCTGTAGGTTCCTATGGCATTATTCTAATGTGTATGGAGGCCTTAAGGGACTGGTGACAGTGTTGACATGAGTCAAAGACAAGAGAAAATGTCTAAATTTCTATCTACCAGTGTGTGACACTAGTTACTATATGGGTAAGCCATAAGGCAGGGTAGTCAATCATTCCATAGTCAGATACCAAAAGGGCACTTTGTGGGCTAAGAGCGTATACAAAGGCGTCAGATCATAGTCCGGAGTCAGAATACCAGGAGGGTAGCAGGTCAAACCAAAGGGGAGTAGCCAAACGGATGGTCACAAGAAGTACAAGCTCTGGCCGTAATAGATCAAAACACTACCCTAACAAAGCTACATGCGAAACATGCATAAGGTGCATTCTTTTTGACTGGTGACATTGTTTCATATGCCACTGTGCACTTTACTGTCTATTCTGACTTATAGGTTATCCTTTGTTTTTTAGTGTTTATTTCGTTTGCTATTCAGATTTTTACTATCTCTTATTCATGGGTACTCTAACAAAATACACTTGAAATATACCTACAAGTACTTTTGAATCAATAATATTTTAAATATTATGAATATCCACTTGCTATTAGTGACGTCATATGATATGCCACTGTGCACTTTACCATCCACTCAAAGAACTATTTCTTATTGATACTTCAACCTATTCGGATCAATGATCACTCAAGATGCATTGACGACAGCGGAAGTTAATTGGACAATAGCTATGGGAAAATCAACAATAAAGTCACTGGACAAGATCTTCAAATCAAGGAACATTTCACTGGCAATGAAGACACGGCATGTACATAGTCTGGTCTTTTCTATAGTAACATATGGAAGTGAAACATAAGACGCAAGAGAGAAGAAGAACCAACGCCTTCGAAATGTGGTGCTGGAGAAGGACGTTATCAATACTATGGATGGCAAGAAGAACAAACAAATCCACTTAGGAACAAATCAAGCCAGATATGTCACTTGAAGCAACGATCACCAATCTACAACTTGCCTACTTTGGACTAGGGCTGTGGAGTCAGTGATGGTGGGTTTACACGTTTCAATATCGTTGCGATATCGCAACTCAATGGCGCGGGAGCGCGCATTTAGTGCACGTTTCTCCCAGCATCGCATCGGAGGTTTACACGTTGCTTTTTAGGAATACAACGTCCGTACGATGTCTACGCCCCCCAACCCAGGAAGACCATTTAACATGGGAGTGAATGGGTGACGTTGAACATCGCATCGTAATTGGGCTGTCACACAGCACGATCCGACTCCAATCTCTATTCAATATCGGAGCATTGAATAGCACGCTCATTCAATCCCCGATATCGCATTCACATCGTTCCTGCATCGTATTGGACGTTCACACCATACAACGCAGGAACGTATCGGCTCCAACGATCGAACCACGTGACTTTTGATTGAAATTGGACTCCGATATCGCAACGTGTAAACCCGCCATAAGTCAAACATCCAACTCTTCAATTTCCCTGAATCCGACTCCACAGCCCTTCTTTGGACACATCATACAAAGAGAAAAATCACTAAAGAAGGACATTATGGTAGGAAGAATAGAGGGTACAAGGTGAAGAGGAAGACCAGGAACCCGTTAGCTGTCAAGATAATGGCGGAGAAGACCCTAGTGGATCTATCTAGGCTCGTCCAAGATCGATCATCCTACAGAGCGTTTGTCCATCAAGTTGCCATGGCTTTAGATCGAGCTGAAGGCCAATAAATAAAATAAAATAATAATAGTGAATAAATACTAATATCTCCATCATCCCATTTGCTTCAGATTATAACAATCTGGTGGCAGTGACAGAAATGGCAGTTGTAGCTGTAATGTCACACAAATAAGTAGATGTATGGAGACAGCTGCGAGTTCTGGGTCCCTCCATGCTTCACAGTGCCAGAGAGTGACAAGCATTGTTTTCTTCTACTTACTTTCAAATCCAATCAATGTTGAAAGCTGCGGCATATGCCCTGTGTGCACGAAGGAGGGATCTTGGAGGATCTCAGGAGATTAGATCCTGTTCTTACAGTCTAATAGGAGACGGTGCAGGCAGTTTATTTATGTAAGGTTGTATATGGCAGCATTCATATACCTGCTATATCTTCCCCACCACAAGAACTCGAATTCTCTGATGTTAGAATCAGGACAATTATGTGGGTTTGTTGTATCAATGTAATGTATCGCGCAGCAAATTATTGTAACCACATATTAACAATAGAAAATAATCCCTTCCCGCATTATCCACCAACAAAATATGCACAATAGGAAGCATTCAATCAAGTGTGAATACTGAGAATTTCCTTCGGAACATGAAACCAAGGCGGAAGGAAGGATACTTTACATGTTATTAGTCTCTCAGATAATCCGAAATCAACTGGTGCCATACTGTGATGCATTATTTATTTTCTATTTATTATTATATCATATATCCACATTTTCATTCTACTAAATAAGGTATCTCTCACACCACCGTGTTTTCATTCAGAGTGTAAGCCAACAAAACATCAGATCGCACTTGGACAAATGTTATTCTATCGGGCCCTGCACAAATATGATATTTTCTTCACATCAAGTCGATCCAAGTTAAACAATCATAGCATTTCCAAGTTGGATCTAATTTGGATCATACTGGACCATGCACGTGAAGGAGTCAGAGGAAACATCGTACTGCTCTTGGATGACATTGGATTTTCACAGACTGACAAAATGGAGAAGATGGAGACATTTTTTTCTCTATCTTCTCCTCAGAAAATAGGATCACATTGTTGTGATCATACTCTTATCGGAGATAGATGTGATTGTGAGTCTGTGATTTGTAATTTTATATCCTTTTATTACAATTTGTTACATCCACCTGAGGAAGCTACTGCAAGCGAAACGCGTGTCAGGGGTCCAGTGGTAATATATCTGATTGCTCTTATCTACCCTGTTTCTTTATTATTTACTGTTATAGTGATGGTTTCGTTCAGCATCTGTATACACTTATGCAGTTGATTTATATACTAAGTATTTGATTTTTCTTCTCTGTGCATTATATATATGTATATGCAGCTCTGGCAAAAATTAAGAGACCACTACATGGTTTGGTTAAAATTATTTTTAATGGATTACATAAAATTACATTCTAGTAAATTATATTTTATAACAGTCTTAGGCCCCTTCACATCAGCGGTAATCGCTGATCGCGGCAGTTGTGTGAAAAAAACGCAACTGCCGTGATTACCGCATAACGGTCGCGATCGCGGCACACTTGCAGCAAGCCCACACAATGTCTATGGGGCTTGCGGTAAGTGTGCGGCCGCACCAGCCGCAAGTGCCGAAACCGCACCTGCCGCATATTTACCGCAAGCCCCATGGACATTGTATGGGTCTTGACGCAAGTGTGCCGCGATCGCGACCGTTATGCGGTAATCACGGCAGTTGCGTTTTTTTCACCGCAACTGCCGCGATCAGCGTTTACCGCTGATGTGAAAGCAGCCTAAGTTATATAACAAATATACATATTTTTCGCTTTATAAGATGCACCTGATTATAAGACATATAATATGCGCCACTCCCAAGTGCATCACCTCGGTGTATATGAGTGGGGGCACATAACCTCCCACTGCCTCCTGCAGCCTGCACCAGTCCGCCTCAGCCCCAGAATCCAGAACTGCCCTCACCTCCCCTGCAGTATATAATCCGTATATTCGGATTATAAAACGCACCCCCCACTTTCCCCAAATTTTGGGGAACAAAAGTGAGTCTTAAAATTTGAAAAATACTGTACTAGGTACATATATTGAAAATATTTTAAAACTGCAAATTATAACAACATTAAGAAATTTTTAAATACAATGAAACACATCTTATTTCCTAAAAAAGAACAGGAAAGGGATTAGAATTAAAAGGAATGATGGGAAAAGGAGGAGGGAAGGAAAAAAGATCAATAGCTAGGAAGGGAAAGTAATAAAAGTTGGGAATAAAAAGAAATGAATTAATACATTTAATAGGGAATTTGTTTAAACACACTGGATCTATAGCCATACGTTTGGTGAGAATTTATTATTCCATACACACCATTTCCCATTATTTCTCCCTTTGGTTAAATTTCACTACAAAACTATTTTCATATGTAATATGTGTGCTAATTTTTTCCATGATATCATCAAGTGTTGGAGGTTGTGTGTTTTTCCAGTTAGGTGCGCTTAGTAGTTTAGCAGTGAGGAGAATATGCGTAACAACATACCTGTACATGTAAGGTATATCATTGATAACTATGAGCAGAAGAGCTACTTCAGGAGACAGGGTGATGGAAATTTTTGTGATACTAAATTTGAGATGCTGAATGTCTGTCCAAAATCTGTTCAAAGATGGGCATGACCAAAATATATGGGTAAGATTACCAGCCTCCCCACATCTTCTTCAACAGTCTGAGGAGACATCCGGATAAAATAGACTTCATTTATATGAGGAGTAGTACCATCTTGAAAATAGTTTAATATGACATTCTTGAAGAGAAATGCATAGGGAATTAGAATAAACCAGTGAAACAGCCTCAAGTACCTGCTCTTCATTAAATACAGTATCTAGTTCCTTTTCTCATGCATGGTAATTTGAGGTCTTAGACAAGTCTTGTTGATTATTAAAGATGGAATACACACAGTTTTGTAAAAATCCCCACCTCTACATGTATGACAGCCATTCCATTCCAGTGTCAGTTGAATTCCAACCAAAGTACACCTCATTCTACTTAATGTGCTTCTGATTAGCTGATCACCCGAACCAAATTTTATTATAAAAAACACTGCTGTGGTCTTCACAATCCTCTTGCAATAGGACAAGCTGGATGGCAAAACAAGTACTAGGAATAGTTTTTGAATACATTTGAATAAAAAATAACTTCTAACCATGCCAAAGGAGTTGAAAAGAAAAGTCTTGAGTGAGGAAAAGAAGGGCTTAATTCTGGCTTTACTAGCAGAGGGAAACAGTGAGCGTAATGTTGCCTCCATCCTTAAAATTTCAAAGACAGCAGTTCATTACATCAAGGTCAAGCAGCAGACATTGGGGACAACAAAGCTACAGACCAGCAGAGGGCGAAAACTACTATCCACTGACCGGGAATACCGTCATCTTATTTGAATGTCACTCAGCAACCACAGGATGACATCAAGTGACCTACAAAAGGAATGGCAAATGGCAGCTGGGGTGAAGTGCACGGCAAGAACAGTTCGTAACAGGCTCCTAAAGGCAGAGCTCAAGTCATGTAAAGCTTAAAGGGATCCTGTCACCTCAAAATGCGACCTAAGCTTCAAAATCATGTCCCTGCAGCATCCTATCACTAATCTCACACTCCTCTTGTCTCAGAAAAGCATCCTGTGAAAGTGGAGAAAAACGTTTTATAACTTACTCATTAGTGATGTTAATTAGCAGGGGCTATATTCTTTAGGCCTTAGGACGTGCCCTCTTTGTCTTAAGATCATGCCCTAATAGGCGTGATCTTCTATTCATGTTGTATTCAGCGCCTCCCTGCTCTCCACGCCGCTGCCCGGGCTGTAATGACGCGAATTGCATCATTTCCAGCATCGGGTGACGTCAGTACACCCGCGTCGCTCTGTAGGCTTCAAGCACTACATTGCGCATGCGGTGCTTGAAGCAGTACATAGCGGCATGGGTGTACTGACGTCACCTGACCGGAAATGACGCGGAGCAGCCTGCCTGATTTAATTTATTAATGGCAATTTTTTGGTGAGTTTTTTCTGATTTTATGTCCTATTTCGGTGAATCTCAAAATGTTAGACAAAGAAATTGCAGCAAACATATGGTTAGGACTCGTAAGCGTGAGGGCCCTTGATGGTGGGTTACAAGCTTACGTATTTTGGCCAAAATATCCACTAACACCTCACATTTTCATCTTTAGTATTTTGTTGCACCTTTTTTTATCTGCAGTTTGAGGCTGGGCCCTCTGGCCCTCTGGGGGGCGTCTGTCATTTGTGAGGCATATAATCGGTGCGGAGCATCCCGCCTGATCTAATAGCAAAGCGTGACCAATAGGCTGCTCTAACACTATGCTTCACATGTACCTGAGTGGCAGAGCCCTATGGTAACCTTGTGTCTATAAATGCCACCAGTCACCTCCTTGACAGCATTGCCGGATGCTGGTGCCAACAACCGCCCCCATCTGTGGGTTGCAGGTGATTGAGCATCGGTATACAGACACCCGTGTTGCCTCTCAAAGGAGCTAGCAGCCTGCTGCTAGGTGCAATAGATATTTACCTGGCAATTATTTGGTGAGAGGACCCTATCCTCAGGGGCTCACCGCCTACAAAGGATGGGTGAAGATAAAGTAGGTGAGGAGTGAGGACCCTGACCACGAGGGCTCTCAGACTACAAGGATGGGTGAGGAGAAAGGACCCTGCCCTCAGGGGCTCACCATCTACAAGGGATGGGTGAGGATACAGTAGGTGAGGGTAGAGCTGGTAATGCAGCAGTAAAAATGCAATTATGCATAGTACTGTTATATGAAAATCCATGTCATAGAGCTTATTATGTACGACAAACAATTGTGAGACTATTTGAATTTATATCACTTTATGCATTGCAAAATAAATAATTATTTCTCAGTGTAAATGTAATATTCATAGTTCCAATCTAGGATGTGCCTAATTGGTGACTGTACTGACTGAACTATGTTACTTGATTACAAATGTATTAATTTGTATTTAAGCTCACTCACTTATTTAACTCTTTGAATTCCATGGTGCTTAACAGACATAATTGATGTGCCCCCAGGTTATGGGTTATCGGGAGTCGGGCCGGTGCTGTCTCTCTGGGGTATCACGTTAGTTGTGACCCTGTCCCGTGGCCTGGGATCAGTCCAAAAAGGGGTTATTTACATGGGATTTGTCGTGACGACATCCGGGGTATGTGGTCAATAGAACTACCACTGCCGTATTCCTGCTGAGGACAGTGACTTGGGGCAGCGTGGATGGTAAGCCATCCTTGGGTAGGGCTGAGGGTCCCCAGGGCAGGAGTGACAGTGGTATTGGATGGGGCTATGTGAGGGATCGTGATTCACACAGTCACTTACTTTGCTGCAGCTCTCCACGGTGCTGGTAGTCGACGGCTCTGCAGGTATAAGGTTCCGTTATAGAGCACAGGGCAACAGGCGCAATCAACAAGTAGACTCACAGATATGCATTTTCTCATTCCCTTTACTGGAGTTAAGGCAGATGTTAGAAACTGTCCACGGAGTCTGGAGAGCAGTTTGAGGTAATTCTCACCAGGCTGGGTCGTATTGGCTTCCTCACTGCGCTTGTGTTGCGGCCCCTGCAGTTGCTTAAGCTAGGCTGCCGGCCCTGTATCTGTCTGCATCTACCAGTATGTAATCAAGGTATCCAGATGATTGAGCGCTCCCAAGGAGATTTACCTTATGATAAGGACACTGACTCCTTTTTCCTTCTTGGAGATTTATTTCAAATGGCTTCACAGTAATAAAAAGTCATAAAAGTCATAAAAGCATAATTAAAACAACGCGTTTCGGCTATAAATGTCATAAAATATATACCTGAGGAAGGCTATTTTATGACATTTATAGCCGAAACGCGTTGTTTTAATTATGCTTTTATGACTTTTATGACTTTTTATTACTGTGAAGCCATTTGAAATAAATCTCCAAGAAGGAAAAAGGAGTCAGTGTCCTTATCATAAGGTAAATCTCCTTGGGAGCGCTCAATCATCTGGATACCTTGATTACTTGCTTCATTCCACGGGCTCATAGCTGGGAGTTCCGCTCTCTGGAGGATAGCAGCAGCATACCAAGGAGACAAAGACCCCTGTAAGACCCCCAGTGGGTTGATATGCGAAGAAACAAGACACAATAAAGGTGAGTTCTCTTGCCCAGTGTACTTCTGAGAAATATTGTACTTTTACATTTAGATCTGCGCCTGTTTTCTCTCTCCCCACCCTCCTCTGACCTACAGCCTCAAGGTCTATTGTGTGCATCTACCAGTATAACAGGCAACTCGAGTCCTTCACTTCTCTACACCACCCTGGGAAGTCAGTGTTACTGGATTCTGTACGTTGCTGTGTCCCTTGTACCATGTAGCTGGAGAATCTGGAGTCCCCCACTCTCTGGTGTTGACTGTCGGTGTGTGTGAACCTGCACAGTCTTTGACTCTGGTATCCGTTCTTGCGTTGCTCCTCTTGCGGAGGGGAAGCACAGAGTGGTGCAGCCTCCGGGTGGGTTTCTTTCTCTCCTCTTTCCTCAGACCCTTAGGCCTGGTGTTCAGCAGTGGACCTTGGGATTAGCCTGGCACAGCTCGTTTACACCCAGGTCTGGTTCTCAGTTTGCAAAGGAACTGCACTCAGCTGTGCTCTTCACAGTCCTCACAGGAATTGCACTTCTCTTGTTGCTCCTCAGAGCTCACCCTGAAGCCGGGCTTGGTCTCCCCCTCTGTCTGGGAGGTGTTGGTATTGTTTGCATGTTGCCTGAGTGGAATACCCCTTACTGCTCTCTGATGACACCTAAGAATGGTGACACTGTGGTAATTTGATTCTGGGGTGCCACACAGAGGTGTATCTAGGTTTTCTGGCACCCGGGACAAGACTTCAGTTTGGCACCCCCCCACCCCTCCAGTCTGAGTAGCCTTCATCTGACTGATCTTTCATTTGCGATTTGCACACTTACAGTCACGTGTCGATGAGCTGCTCTACCTAATTCTCTCAATGTTCAGTGAAAAACAAATTATATTACATGCTGTTAGGATTGGGCTACAGTGCTTAATGTTTGAATTAAAGGGCTCGTCCAGGTTTGAGATGAAAGTCTGTAGTCCCTCTAGGTGACTGCAGGCCTCTGAATTCTCACAGCGCATGCACTGCACACTGTCAGGATTTTCTCGTGCTGATGGCAAGATTGGACGGTTGTGTGAGCACAAGTATATGATTTATATACTGCTGGCCACATTCTGACTAGACATGTCCAGGTTCAATCAATTCATTTTCCTTGATCGAGGCCACATGTGTCTAGTAAGCACGTGACTGCATGTATGTAAATTGCATACTTACAGTTTCATGACCTACCACGCTCACCGCCAGCACCAGGGAATCCTGACAGTGAGCAGTGTGCACTCTGTGAGAATTCAGAAGTCTGCAGTCACATAGAGGGACACATGGAGTAACTGCAGACTTATCACAGACTTGGACAACCCCTTTGTTTCATGACCTACCATGCTCACCGCCAGCACCAGGGAATCCTGACAGTGAGCGGTGTGCACTCTGTGAGAATTCAGAAGTCTGCAGTCACATAGAGGGACACATGGAGTAACTGCAGACTTATCACAGACTTGGACAACCCCTTTAATGCTCCTAACAAATAAACATAGTAACCATGGCACAAAACTTTATTAACATAGCCATATCTAACGTAATCTTACAAGTAATTGATTGTTACATGTGTACAGGATCAGAACCAATAGCAGCTCAAAACTACATCACCAGACCGACTAGAGATACAAAAATTCATCCATATAACCCCTATCAGTACAGAAACGTAGCATCACAGCCCTCATCTGTGCAGAAATATATCACCAGACCCACCAGAGGTACAGAAATACTTCACTAGAACCCCCATCAGTTCAGAAATCACAATCCTCATCGGTAACATAATTTATCATCAGAACCACCAAAGGTGCAGAAATACATAACTAGAACCCCCATTAGTACAGGTATACAGCCATATAACCCCTCTTCACTATAGAAACACAGCATCCCAACCCTCATCAGTGCAGAAATTCATCAGTACATGGTGAAACAATTTTAATGTCAGGTCAGACCCCTACACATTTGTGCTGCATGAACCTACAACTCCCGCTACATCCTTAACATTGGTAAGGACATACTGGGAGTTGTGGTTACCAGTCACCATCAGACCATACAGGAACCACAGCACTGATGAGAATTAGTCATTATCACAAATAATAATTTACATCCTCGTACCTTATAGATGACCTTGTCTCTGATCTGAGTCGTCTTTTTCTTTTCTTCACCTTGTCCAGACACTATGATGACGTTTCACATCCCCAGCTCATCTCTGAAGATGTCCATCTTCAGCACATCCCGGCATGATATCCTTAAAAATAGCAGAATGATCAAAATTCTCCTCAGTAAAATTTTTTGCCTTACACTGTGCCCCAGAATAAATAATTGCTCCTCCTCACTGTTCCCTACACAAAATATGATATACATGCTCTCCCTCTTCTGGAAAATACCCTCCACACTGCCCTCTCCTTTCCATACTGGGCTCCCTGATCCTCTGTCCTCACACACTGTGTCCCCTATACTGCCCACTGTTTATACTGTTCTCCCTCATCACACACACCCCTACTCGATAAACTGTCCAGTCGTGGCTGTGGCCTCACATTGTCCACATACACTGCCCTTGTGGAGCCCCAAGGGACGTGGGGTACTCGGTGCCGGACCGATCTGCTGCCGGGGATGTCACTGGTGGCCTGGTCCGGACCGTGTCCCTGGCTCAGCACAATAAAAGGGGGATATTTACAAGGGATATGTCACGGGTGACGCCACCCACTTGGTGCGGCCAGCGATGGGGCCGCCGCTGCTGCAGAACCTCCGGGGGTGATGGAATGGCAGCGGGGATGGTATAGTTCCAGTGGGGAGAACTGTATCCCCCAGGGCAGTAAGGAGTTAAAGTCTGATGTGTGTAGTTGTTGAAGCACACTTACTTTGCAGGCTGCAGGGATCTCTCCTCCTGGCTGGTGCTGACAGGCTGTAGCTCTGCAGGTTGTAGTCTTTCTGGTGCAAGCCTGTATGGGAGAAAGGATCTGCAGATGGAAGTAGGCAAGAGGCTGTTCAGGGTTTCCAAGGCTTTACTTAAGGTCTTTCAAGCAGGTTACAGGTGATTCACAGTTGTTAGTACACAGTTGCTCTCTACTCCCTTTCCGGGTTCCCTTCTCTCCTGCAGCCAGGCTCCTCTCTCCTTGTGACCCCTCACACAGTCTTTAGTGTACCTTTCCGGGCTATTACTCTTTCTCCGTCTTACACGGGGGTGTGCGGACGCTGGACAGTATAGCGGTGACTTGGGCTTCTGTGAGTCCTAGTGTGTCACTGAGCTGCCTGTCATTTGGGTTAGGAACTCCAGCCTGAAACTGAAGCTCCCCGTCAGTGAATCTGGGGATACCGGGTGAATCGTCGGTCCCCTTCAGAGCTGACACTCTGCTTTAGCCCAGCCTGCAACAGTCCTCCAGCATGAGGCTCTGCCAGGCTCCTTCCTCTGTTCCCTTCGGTATCTAGGAGGGCTTTTCCACCTGCTGTTAGTAGCTTCAGCTGCTGTCTAGGGCACGGGTTGCACCGTCCCTTCTCTGTCTGTCGCACTCCTGGTGGTTTCAGCATCTCGGACGGGCTTTCCCCCCCATCTGGCTCGCATTGGCTCAGTACGGGTCTGCGCTCCTCAGCTTAGGCTCTTCAAGGACGTGTGATCTCTCTCTGTCTTTTCAGCTCAACCACTTCAGCCTACTCTTGGTCTTTGCTGCTCAGCACCATGGCTTACTAACTTCCTTTTCTCCTCCCCCTCTCTATATACTGTCAGTCACCTGACCTTCTGGTGTGCCCAACCCACTCCTCATCCACCACTCCTCTGGTCTCATATAGTATCTGACCTCAGAGCTGGATGTAACCCCTTCTTCTATGCGTGGGGATGTGGGCTGTGAGGGTGTAGTGTTTACCATGTCCTACTTGCCTGGCTGCAGTACCCTTTTGTGGCCACCTGGACGCAGGGGCGCCACACCCTCTCTCCATACACCCCCACACTACTCACTCTCTATTCTGAGCCACCTTACATTTTTCTCATCCCCTACTGTTTCCTCACTACCTCACTCCCTCCCCCTCACTCCACATGCTGTGTTTACACCGATCTCCTCCTCACTCCACATGCTGTGCGCAGCCATCCCCCACACTTCACATACTCTGTCCACATCAATCTCCTCCTTACTCCACATACTGTGTCCACACCAATCTCCTCCTCTCTCCACATACTGTGTTGGCAGACATCCCTCTCACTCCTCATATTGTGTCCACACTCTTCCCACCTCACGCCACATACCATACCGCAGCCATCCCCCTTTCACTCCACATACAGTGCTGCAGCCATCCCTCCTCACTCCTCATACTGTGTCCACACTGAGACACCCTCACTTTTATACTGGATCCTCAAGTTTACCCCCTTTGGTTCACATATATTCCCCCCACCCTCTCCCCCCAGTTTATTCTCCCCCCACCATCTCCTCCCAGTTTGGCTCACACATTCTCCTCCCCCCCTCCCCCCCCCAGTTTGGCTCAAATATACGGCCCCCACCCTGTTCCCCCTTGTTTGGCTCACATATACTGCTCCCTCCTGTTCCCCCAGTTTGGCTCACATATTCTCCCACCATCATTTCCCCTGTTTGCTCCTCATACTCCCCCTACCCTCTCCCACCAGTTTGCTGCTTCCAACCACCCCCCCAGTTTACTGCTCACACTCACCCCCCAGTTTGCTGCTCACACACCCCCCTCCTGAGTTTCCTACCCACCCACCCCCAGTTTCCTGCTCACACTCCCCCCAGTATTCTCATATTCCCCCCCCAGTTTCATGCTCACATCCCGACCAGTTTTATGCTCACACTCCCAACCCCCAGTTTTCTGCTCACATCCCCACCTCCAATTTGTTGCTCTCATGCTCCCCCCCATTTTCCTGCTCAAACTCCCCCCACCCTCTCCCTCCACTCTGTCCCCCTTCCCCTAATTACATTTATGCTCAGTTCAGCTCCTATGTGGAGCGGTCTTCTCTAGCCTTCTGCCGTGGTGCCTCTGCTGTGACGTCAGCAGCGTGGTCAGGTGATCTGATCACGCAGCTGAGGACCCAGAAGTGCGGGAAACAGGGCGGCAGCAGCTGAAGATGCTGCTTCCATAGTACAGCCATCTGATAGATGCCTGTACATGGACTGCAGGAGCCGGCGGCTGCAGATTCTCTGCTCCTGCTGTCAACTGACCGCGGGAGCAGAGAATAGCTGACTCCCACAGCCCCACAGCGGGGGGAAAGGGCGCAACATGCGGCCATGGGGAAGACTCCTGGTGCACTGCAGCAGGAGGCCTGACAGCGCACCCCTGCCTGCTGCGCCCGGGGCACATGCTCTGCCAGCCCCCCCCTAGATACGGCCCTGGTGCCACATAATCATATTTGTCCCCGTTGGGGCTCACAATTTAAACATCCTATCAGTATGTCTTTGGAATGTGGGAGGAAAAAGGAGGAAAACTGGAGGAAACCCACACAAACATGAGAACATACAAACTTCTTGCAGATAATACAAAACTAGAAGGTTTTACACCAAGAACGACATCTGCAAGGAGTTTGTATCTTCTCCCTGTATTTGCTTAGGTTTCCTCCAGGTTCTCCGGTTCTATCCCACACTCCAAAGACATACTGATAGGAGGTTTAGATTGTGAGTCCCAATGGGGACAGTGTTACTGATGTGTGTAAAGTGCTATGGAGTTAATAGTGCTATATAAATTTATTATTATTATTATTATTATTATTATTATTATTATTATTATTATTATCTGTATAAATAAATAAATAAATAAATAAAAGAAAGTTTTTCTTTTTTTTCCAGAATCAGCATTGCTCCTGTCTAGGGCCTGTGTTCAGGATTGCTACTTAGCACCATTAGCTAGCTTACTTATTGCTTACTTATGTCATACAATTTTTGTGAATTGATTTTCTGTTTTTTAGGATTTTTAGAAATACTGCCATTTCTTTCCATGGGCTGTATCCGGTATTGCAGCTTGGTAAATGATATAGACAATAGTGCCATTATTTCAGGGGGAAATAAGCAGTCAGGAAATTTGGAAAAGGGACACATTTAGTGCCAGGCATCATGAAAAGGTGCCTATCCTAATATGAGTGTGACCCTTTCCCAATCAAGGCTCACCTGAAAAGGGGATAGAGCTGAATGTCATTTTTTAGGATATACTCATAGATACACCTCTAAACATTCCTTTTTAGAAATGTACCTACACTGAAATTCAGTTATGTTACCAGAACCTATTCTAAAAATACAAACTATTCTATCATCCCAGACAAAACATGGTTCGTCTTCTATGGTCTGTGACTACTATGCTCACTCACACGCTATATAACATCTGCGTAGAGTTTGTATATTCTGCGCATATTTGTTTGTTCTGGTTCTCTGATTTCCAACCACACTCCAATAAACATATAGATAGGTTAATTGGATTTCTATGGAATTAGTGAGTACAGTATTTTAGTCACTTTGGAAACACAGAATGATATGAAAGGCTGCATTTTTTGTACATCGTTGCAGGATATGGAGAGAGAGGGAGAGAATCTCCTGAAAAGAAATTGGGCTGGGAGGACCAGTGAATTTGCTCTGAGCATGCTCAGTACCTGAAACCGGATCCGGGAAACGATCCTTTTTTTCCCGCTTCCGGTTCCATAGACCCCATGTTATGTCTGGGGTCAGATTTGTTTCTGTCCGGTGTGGCCAAAAACAGTGCAGTCTCCAATTCTAGGTCCTAGAAAAAATAGGACAAAAACAAATCCCGAACTGAATTCACATAAACAGATGGCCAAATATGATCAATCCGGTACCATAGGGATACAAGGGAGGCAAAACCAGATCTCTGCCTATCTGTTTAAAAATGGATAGACCCGGATCCCCAAAACCATGGTGTGAACCCAGCCTCAGTGTGCAGTGTTTGCATATTCTCCCCAGGTTTATATGAGTTCGTTCTGTTTTCCTAGTTAATGTCTGCTGTAAAAGAGAAACTTGGATTAAAGTCTTCCTAAAAAACAAGTAAAGTTTATGTGCTATGTAGAATTTGGCTGCATAAAACCCCCATTACTTTAGGAAACTTTATTGCTAGGATTTCCTTCATTTGGAACATACAGTGGATGGCACAAAATAAATCCACATATTTAAAATGCAGCAAAATGTTAAACGTTTGCAGGATTCCAGACCATAACTGTGTACAACGTTGTATAGCCCCTCCTTAAAGAGACATTTATAGACTTTGACAAGCACTCTGTCATGAGTAGTCAGAACAATGTGTGATATATTCACTATTAGGATCCCGCAGTTTCCATAACACTCGTCTCTGCACTCGAGAGATTCTTGAACGAAGCAGAAGATAAAATGATTGCTGTATGCAAATCTCATATAAGTGTTCATATAAGTGATGACTGTGGAGAATATGGGAATCCTAACAGTGAGTACATTATGCTCATTAGCGTCAGGGTCAAACTCTATAAATGTCCCAAGGAACCCTTTTAAGGCCCAGGCTCACAATACAGGGTCTCTTTTGCATTGAATGTACAGCTCCATCTAGTTTACAACTCACAGATGTATTTCAACTACTGCAGGTCTATATGTGAAGTGGTCTCTTATGCAAGTCCTACCCCCGCCCATCAGCTACATACCTACTTCAGAAAGGAGAGAAAAGTTAGAGGGAAACGGATATAATCATTGATTGTACAGTGAAAAGTTAAAAAAGACCTATTTTGTACATATGCACAAGAATCTATCATGTACATGGAACCTTAAAGGAGTTGTCTAGTGAAGATAATTATCATCTATCCAGACGAGGGATAATACCTTATAAATCGATGGGCACCCTACTACTGGGACCCACACCGATTGGCAAAATGAGGCACTTTTTTTCCAATTAGGAAGGAATGGCAGTGCATACTCTTGACCTCCCCTTCATACATTCTATTTGAGACTGCCGAAAAAATCAAGTGAAAAACTTAGTAGCATCATAAAGAATTAATGGAGTGTGAATGTGGCATACATAAAAAAAGGATAAAAGTGCCTCTTTCTGCTTATGATGCAGGTCCAGTTGTCGGCGCCCCACCAATTTCAAAGTTATCACTTATCCTATAGATAGGTGATATCTAATCTTCACTTTAGATGTGACCGCTGCTGTGAGATAAGTTATATTGCCATAATGGCATTTAAAAGGATGATCCTCCGTAGACAATTTCTTCAAAATAGGTTCTTGTGACAATATGCAGAACACAAAGTTTTTCTCTTGCTGTGACCCTGAGCAATCAGTTATAATCACTATGAAATCCTGATAGTGAGTGTTCAAATTCCTGCTGTGCTATTACAGGACAAAGTTCAACATAGGTCCTTCAGAGATGGAGAGTCACCACCTGTAACATCTATCTGCTTTGCTTTATAGATAAGGATTTGGGGCATAAAAACTAAAGAGAACCTGTCATCAGGATCATGCATGTTAAAATGAAGGTACAGCTACAGTGCCGCTGTTATACTTATTCAATAGATGCCTTCAATGAAGCAATTTGCAGCTTGGTTTTTGTTAAATCATCATTAGAAGTTTGGGTCTCCATGCGTTGGGGTGGGATTATAGGGCAAGACTGTGGTAGGGTCTTCGGCTCTGCCATAGCCCCTCTGCTGCCTTTGATGTCTTTATCATCTTCCTGTTTTAAATGTTGTGCCGGTGCCTTCTTAGACGTGGG
Organism: Allobates femoralis; assembly: GCA_033576535.1. NCBI lineage: Eukaryota > Metazoa > Chordata > Amphibia > Anura > Aromobatidae > Allobates > Allobates femoralis. The sequence continues at coordinate 774,593,324 of JARQOC010000003.1, forward strand.
TGGCACTAACAGTCTTGGCTTTACTTGTACTAGCCCACAGGGAAACAGGGAAATTCCCTGGTGGGCCCCTATGCAGGAAGGAGTCTATTATCCTTCAAAATAAGCTGTAGTTGGTATTATGTACTTGATTACAGACAAAGGCAACAGCTCATCATTTATCCAACAAACTACCTATTAAGTAAAGGTACATTTTTGTAAGAGGGTCATGTAATATTTGCATGCAGTTGAACAGTGGTCCTTCCGAGTCAATGTAATTGGTGGGCCTTGCCATTTCAGTCCAATGATACTCACATTCCTGTAGTAAAGTATATGAAGCTTGACTTTTAACACTAAATATGCCCCTTAGGCCTCCTTCAGATGCTTGTGTTTTCTCTTATTTAAAGGAATGGTACTGGTGTCATCAGTGTTTTGACTCCCAGTTTCATCAGTGCTAATAATAATAGCCCTTAGCTTAGTGTTAGCACTGCAGTCTTGCAGTGCTGAGGTCCTGGATTCAATTCCCACCAAGGACATCATCTGCAAGGAGTTTGTATGTTCTCCCTGTGTTTGTTTGGGTTTCCTCCTACATTGCAAAGACAGGGTTGTTTCACATCTGTTTGCCAGTTGCTCATGCGAAAAGTCCAAACTTAGCGCATGCGCTGTGACACAGGCCCTTTCACACTTGCACTTTCGGGTTCTGTTCTCCCGTGCTTGCCCATACAAGGTAATGGCAGTGTAAGCACAATGTGCTGCATCTGTGTGAAGCTGCACTGCCACCTGCACTAATGCAATGCTGGCAAATGCATTGGCGCACAGATGTTAACTAGGCCATACTGATAGGAGGTTTAGATTGTGAGCCTCAATGGGGACAGCATTACTGATGTATGTAAAGTGCTATGGAATTAATAGCGCTATTATAAATGAATAAATATTATTATCCATCCACAAGTAGAAAAAGAAAAGCGGCACGACGGCTCGCCATTTCGCAGCACTTGCCGCTTCAATGTGTTCAGCGGCGAGTGCCGACCCCCATTCCCTCTCCCCCCTGATTTGTCTATGCTAACACTAAGCGAGATGAAATAAATATTTTCTTGGCCCTCTAAAAGGGTGAGTGCCGCTTTTCTTTTTCTACTTGTGGATGGATGGCGTGCAACACCTGCCAGCTGGAGGACACCAAGGTAGCCGTATACCTCCATAGATATACCTGTTGGTGCCCGGTGCCTATCTTTCTTACTTTGAATAAATATTATTATTATATTATCTGTACTGCATGGGCACAAGGTCTGCGAAAAAACAGGACTTGTGAACAGCCCCAATTGTCATTGTCACTGATTAACACTGCAAAGGATAGGAAACGTTTCTTCTATCCTTTGCACTGTTAATGAATGACAGTACACAGCTACCATACATGTGCTTTACACTATTTTCACGGACCCCTTTTTATCCATACTGGCAGTAAAAAATTGACATTTGCATGAATTGGGTACAAGGTCCGGAAAAAGTATGGACCCATAAACTACATTGGCCATGCGTTTTATCTATGATTTTCATGAATAGAATACATATGTGAAAAATGAACATCTGAATGGGGCTTTAAGTATAGGATTACAGATTGATATAGGCTACAGAGGTCCATCTGCCTAGATATTAAATTTCCCAATTTAGGCCAATAAGATACCTATGGAAAACTCTCAGCCAATAGAAGCTAAGAAAAGTCCCATTAGGTTTTTACAGTCATATTTGGTACACAATTTAGATTAAAATCACTGATCACCTGAACTTGGCTTGACCTTTTCACAAATTTCCTTTCCACTTCCCCATGATAATCTCCAAATATATTCTCATTTTATCTCCCTACAATGCCTTTCAAACCACAATTTTTGATCTCCTGGGAAAAATAACTAAATAACAGATTAACAGAAGTTGAAATAAAAATATTCTCACCATCTCTCATGGCTTCTCCAGGTGCACGTTGTCACAAGAAAACGCTTACAAACCATTTTCCAATTTGTATATGACCCCTAAATTCCTACAGCATTTAGGAGTGTCAGACTCTAATCTCTGCTGGAGATGGGCGCACAAATAGGAAACGCAATCCCCATTTTTTTGGCATTGGAGATATTAATAAGACTTTAAAAAACCTTGGACTTTTAACAGCGGAATAAAAGAAAAGAAAATTTCTTTGTTTTGTCCTTCCACAAGTTTTAAAACAAAGAAATATGGGCTTTTGCCGTTACTTGTTGGAGGAAGCTAAATACTTAAGCCCCATACACTGGGAGCACCCTCCCCTCCAGGAATGGATGCAAAAAATACACCCAATTTAAAGACTAAGTGTAGGGACACATTCAGTTCCTGATCAGTTTTCCTCATCAGTGTTCATCAGGTTTGTGTGCCAAAACCAGAAGTGACTCCAAAACCCACCACAGGTGTCAATCTTTCAATTATACTTTTTCTCTGCAAGGTTCACTCCTGGTTTTGGCACACAAACACTAATGAACACTGATCAGAAAACTGATGGGAAAACTGATCAGGGACTGAAGTGTGTCCCTACCCTAAAAGAACTTTCCACCTGGGAAACACCCTTCGGGCTCGGACACACTCATCAGAGTTTGACTGAGGAGACTCTGAAAGGGCTGGAGCAGTGACCCTGAACGGCTTCTCCCTCTCTGGACGGGGCTGTCAGCTGCTTGTGTTTTTGTGCAGCTCTAGACTCCCCATCCAGAGAGGGAGAGGCCGTTCAGGGTCACTGCTCCAGCCCTTTCAGAGTCTCCTCAGTGAAACTCGGATGTAACTAGGAAAGTGTGTCCAAGCCCTTCCTCCACATTCCTGGAAACTTGGGCACCCTGGCTTTTAAAATTCGGCCAAAACAAATGTTTTTTCTCTTGATGTGATCTCTTGTCCCCTTCACCCTCCACTTATCCCATTTTGACTTGCCACCCCTATGTCTTTCAACAAGCTTTCATCTTTGATATAGTAAAGTCTGTATGGTCTCTAGCGGTTCATATTGCTTTGCAAACGCAGCCAAACGCATGCGCACTGCTTTCCTATGTTTAACATTGGAACGCATGGTACCTGCGTTTAGTTGCGTTCGCATGCGTTTGCATTCGTATGCGTTTTTTCTAACTACCCTCTAAACGCAATTGGTTGCATTTTTTGTGTCTGAGGATGCTCGCTTCGTATGCAAGCATCCTCCAGCGCACAAACAATGCATGCAAATCAACTGAGACGCACTGCCATGTGCATGTCACACAGCCAAATGCAGCGTTTTTTATTTATTTTTTTCTCTGTCTCCTCCTCCCAGCACAATTTGTGTTCCGGATGTTCTCTCTCTCTCCCTATCCCTCTCCCCTCTCTATCCTCTCTCTCTCTTTCTCTCTCCTCCCAAAAGCTCATTATACTGGTCTTCTATGGCCGGACAAGTAGCTATTGATTCCCTATACAGTTTTCGGTTTGAACACATGCAGATGATCAACGCTGTGTTCACTTCAGTATGTATACTTTCGATACTGAATTTTCATCTGTGGACCATATGCACATGTACTGAACACAAATGTGAAATTGGCCTTAGCTTTCTGTTTTATGTCTGGTTGGACCCACCTTGATGTTGCCTACTCGTTGATTGAAATTTCACAAGGATTGTTGATTTCTTAATCTTTGTTCAATAACTGGTGTTATTACCATATACCTTGTTAAATAAAGAATTATTTTAAAGAATATAAAGGATACAGAATGATTTCGCTTGGCTAAATTGTGTACAAAATAATAGTATGTGGCTTTTTTGCAATGGTTGTCAGCATCTCATCTTAAATGATGCTATCGTAACATTGACGGAGTGAAAAATGTCACCGCTTATTATACACACATATTTGGATTTTTTTCTTCTAACTCAGGTCACATATCTCATGGTTAGAAACATTTTTCACTTGCAGTCACTCTGTCCTTAGACAGGTGTCAGCCCGGCTGAATGGAGCCTAAACAATCGGACGTATAGTGGAAGGCTGCCCATTGTTAGCTGTTTCTAGAGTAACTGGCGCAGAGAAAAGGAGGAACCTCCACGTCTTCTGCCAAGGTTTTGTGTGTGCGGTGCTATGAATCACTTCTGCGTGTGGGACGTTTTTTGTAGCTTTTTATTTTTTCTTCGTTTCCCTCTGCAGCGGTGGAGCAACAAGTCTAAATTCCCACATCAATGAGAGAAGCATGAGTCCAGAATGCTCCCCACGGAGCAGAGAGGCCCACCCGGGCTTCATCTACTCCACAGTCTACACATCGTAATTAATAGAGGCAATGAATCAGACCGCTGTCTCACTACACTGAATGTAAGGAGTATAAAAACACAACCACAAAAGTTTCTTTTATTCTGTTATTCCAATATTGTAACATGAGAATATAACTTCACTAAAAATATCATGGTAATGTTTCAAAATCTGCATTAACCATGCATTCAATGCAAAGACCACAGATTCAGATCTTAAGAAGTTAGTCATCCATCCAAGACCGATGATTAAAGCCTCTCTTCACTTCAACCGCAGTCTGTGCCAAGGAGTTTTTCAGATGACTTAAGTAGTTAGTCCAAAGCTTGAAATATACAGATAAAAGCCAGAGCTCCGACCTTTAGCTAGAAAGCAAATGAAATCCTCGCCATTAGTGGAGACGTTGTGTACCATACTTGCTCATCTCCATGTAGACAGAAACTCGTCTTGCTTTCATAACTCTATTTATGTGTGTTGATGATTCACAATGTTTTTCATCCCAAATCTAAGCTGTATATTGTGGTTCTTTTCCCTCAGCTGAAAGGGAGTCTGTCAGCATAAAATAACTGTTCAAACCAAGCACAGTCCCTCAATACACCCTTTAATTCACCTTACCACCTCCTTGGTTTACATACCCTTATCTAGCTCATGTAAAATGAAAGATGTCAAGCAAGGTAGAGGAAGTGGAGATACAAATGTGCACCAAAGGTTGGGGTTGCACAGTCATTTTGTGCTGACAGACTCACATTGAGGCTGTGTTCAGTATTTGGTGAGTATTTCACCTCAGTATTTGTAAGGCCATGTGCACAAGTTGAGATTTGGTGAGTTTTTTACCTCAGTATTCACGTTGAGTATTTAATCAGTATTTTACCTCAGTAAAATGCAATCATTCAGTATTGGGTCAGTATTTTACCTCAGTATTTGTAGTCAAAACCAGGAGTGGGTGATCAATGCATGACAATTCAAGAGTAGTGATGAGCGAGTACTAAAATGCTCGGGTGCTCGAAGCTCGGGCCGAGCATCCCAAGATACTCGTGTACTTGGCCCGAGCACCGAGCCCAATGTTATCCTATAGGAGACACGAGTATTTTTATGAAATGACTGCCGGCAGCATGTAGAAACCCTAAAAATGTCACAAAAGTCTCAGAGGAGTGCTCAAATGACATGGCAACACCATGGGGAAGAACCCTGGAAGCATTTCTCACTCAAAAGTCACAGCTGTGAACAATGTTGTCCGAGTTTCACGCCAATTTTACGGAGTCACCAGAAAACCTTCCAAAATTCAGGATGGAAATGTTAAGGGCACATACCCAATAGTGAGATACAGCTGGTGTATGTTACTTTTTGTGATTACATGAAAGATTTTACGTGAAAACACTGTGCGGCACTCCGATGACCCTGAGAAGAGACGTACATGAAGCCCTATCTTGACATATTGTGCCCATTTTGAGGAACTGGGTCTATTGTAGTATTTTCCTTTGCCAGGGCAGTCTAAAATTGGGAGGTTCACCAATGCCCCTGGATAGAGACGTGCATGAGGGCCTGTAAACCTGAAGCGGGTGTATTGTAGTATAGCCCTTTGGCAGGGCAGCCAAAAATTGGGAGGCTCCACATTGTCCCTGGATAGAGACGTGCATGAGGGCCTGTAAACCTGAAGTGGGTGTATTGTAGTATAGCCCTTTGGCAGGGCAGCCAAAAATTGGGAGGCTCCACATTGTCCCTTGATAGAGACGTGCAGTAGGGCCTGTAAACCTGAAGTGGGTGTATTGGAGTATAGCCCTTTGGCAGGGCAGACAAAAATTGGGAGGTTCAACAATGACCCATGCATACAGACATGCAGTAGGGCCTGTAAACCTCAGGTGGGTGTATTGTAGTATAGCCCTTTGGCAGGGCAGCCAAAAATTGGGATGCTCCACATTGTCCCTGGATAGAGACATGCATGAAGGCCTGTAAACCTGAAGTGGGTGTATTGGAGTATAGCCCTTTGGCAGGGCAGCCAAAAATTGGGAGGCTCCACATTGTCCCTGGATAGAGACGTGCAGTAGGGCCTGTAAACCTGAAGTGGGTGTATTGAAGTATAGCCCTTTGGCAGGGCAGACAAAAATTGGGAGGTTCAACAATGACCCATGCATACAGACATGCAGTAGGGCCTGTAAACCTCAAGTGGGTGTATTGTAGTATAGCCCTTTGGCAGGGCAGCCAAAAATTGGGAGGTTCCACATTGTCCCTGGATAGAGACGTGCAGGAGGGCCTCAAAACATTTTTCCCATTGAAAAGGAGCGGGTCTCCTGTCGTTGTAATGCCCATTCTAAAAGAAAATTTACCACTGGGGGTATACCTGAAACAACAGCCTAACTATTGTAACGGTCATCATGGTGGCACATGAGGAGAAGGAGGAGCAGTCCAGCGATTAGCCAAAGTCCAGAAGTGTGTACCCATGGGTGAGTGGAGGTACATGGCAAATTCCCAGAACAAAATTTAAATTCCGCTGTCATTTGTTGGTGGTGTGGTGAAGTCTGGCCCAATCCAACCCTTGTTCATCTTGATCAGAGTCAGCCTGTCAGCATTTTCAGTTGACAGGCGGGTGCGTTTATCAGTAATGATTCCACCTGCGGCACTGAAAAACGCTCTGACAAAATGCTAGGGCCAGGCCAGGCCAGGACAACCAAGTCGTAGAGAGCCAATTCATGCCACGTGTCCAGCTTGGAGACCCAATAATTGTAAGGCACAGAGGAATCTCTCAGTACAGTTGTTCGATCTGCAAGGTACTCCTTCAGCATCTGGCCAAACTTAGCATTTCTTGTGGCACAACTCCGCACCTCAGGGGCTGTGGTACGTGAGGGGCTGAGAAAACTGTCCCACATCGTAAAGACTGTTCCCCTACCTCTAGCGGATTGGACTTGTGCCCCTCTCGGCCGTACGCCTTGGTTGTCCACCGATTCCTGACCTATGCCGCTAGCGTTTTGTGAGGGGAATGATTTGCCTACTTTCGTGACTATGGCCTTCTGGAACTGCTGCATTTTGGCTGACCTCTCCACCTCAGGAATGAGAGACATAAAGTTCTCCTTGTAGCATGGGTCTAAGAGTGTTGCCAACCAGTACTGATTGTAGGCCAAGATGTTCTGAACGCGAGGGTCACGAGCCAGGCAGCTTACCATAAAGTCAGCCATTTGCGCCAGACTCTTAACAGCCATCACTTCAGTATCCAGACCAACACGATGACTGAACATGCTGTCCTCCTCCTCCTCCTCATCTCCCCTGTCCTCTGGCCAGCCACGCTGAAGCGAGGGTATGACTGGTGTGCATGGCATATCCTCAATTTGGCCAGAGAGTTGCTCCATGTCTTCATTCTCCTCCTCCTCCTCGTCATAGTCCTCCACTGCACGTTCTGATGAGATGAGGCTGGGCTGTGTGTTATCACCCACACCCACTACTGTTTCTTGCTCAAACTCATCGCGCTCCGCCTGCAACGCATCCTCTTTGTTTTTCAGCAGAGACCGTTTTAGAAGGCAGAGTAGCGGTATGGTGACGCTAATAATGGCGGACACTAGGCGGAACCTCGGGGCCATCTTGGACACCAGACACGAGCTCCAGGCACCAGTCAGCGGAAGTCAGGCTTCGGACACGACCTAAAAGGAACTCAAGCGGTCTGGTGCAAACACCGCAGGCTCGGACTGGGCCTGGACGGAGCTAGCACCGCATGGAGGCATGAGCACAACATACTAGACGCTCCGCAGGCACAATAGACTCCATCTTCAAAAGACGAACACGGGTCTATTTGTGGCGCCCTGCCAGTACAGGTAACCACAGACCTACCTAAAATATGGATGGATTTCCACAGTGGGTACCCCATACACATACAACACCTTCCACCCCAGACCTGTAGGGGGAGCACCACTTGCTGCCTTTAAGCAAGATCCCCTACAAAATACCAGTGCTGGTGGCAGAGTTATCAGAGTGTGCAGTTGCTAGGAGAACTGTGAAGATGTCCTGGTGTGTCGGAGCAGCGCTAGGCCCGAGCCAGTTGACAACCGAACAGCTAGCACCCTAGCCAGTACAAGGGCCTAAGAGTGAGGTCGAAGGCAAGGCGTAAACTCACAGCAGACTGGGGGCAGAGGAGCCATACCAGTTCACCCTAGAAAGCCACCCGGACACTGGAGTCCAAGTCTGCAGGAGAGCATTTAGTTCAGCACAGATACCGGTTCACCGAGGAGACTCCAGTCTCCCAGGCATCTGTGTAGCAACCAAGAAGGGAGCCAGGAACCACAGGAGAGGATACAGTGGTAGTCCACATGAATATTTCCCACTACCACACACACGTGACAGAAGAGCAGAGGAGGCCAGGCAAAGTTACACACAGGTCAGGGGCTTCACAAAAGGGAAAAGAGATGAGGCAGCCTTATACCCACTCACAGTGGAGATCCAGAAGTGTTTCCCGACCACCAGAGAGTACCCTGGACATTACCTGCAATTCCACCAGTAAAAGTACAGAAACAACATACGATGTCTGTGTCGATTCTTCTGTCCCTGACCCTGTCCGCTACAGAGACTGCCACGGCTGCCTGGCAGTGTAGCCGGCTCCCTGCATCCATCGCTGTCACCTCACCACAGTCCCGGGGACTCTGCTCCGCCTGTGGGGAGCTATACCACCCAGCTGCCCGTTCATCATCCCCAGAGGCCCAGAGCAGCGCTGGTGCATTCATCAGAAACCACAGGTGGCGTCACGACAAACTTTTATTTTCTTTTTCTTTTATTCCCTTTCAACATTTTCCCAACTTTTGGGCCGACCACCAGGGCTATGGGTCCAGGCGGGCCACCAGTGACATCCCTCCAGCTCCAAACCCGGGTTCAGAGTTCCCATAGACCCCTGGGTGAGTCATATTTACATGATACAAGAACTCGCAGACACAGGGTTCATGGATCAAGACACAGAAGGCTTCAGGAATATCACACAGCAGGAATCCACATTCAAGTGCAAGGACATTGGTACCAATACAGACAAGACGAGTCCAGGGACACAGGCGTCAGCTTTCCCAAAACTGGTAGCAGGCAGAACAGGAGCTGTAGACAAGGCAGTCCAGGAGCTGCATGTTGGACCAAACACGCAAAGCTAGGTTCAAGAACCTAATGAGAAGCTCTGGCGACGCCCAACAGGAAAAGGAACTTTAAATAGTAGCTGACCCACAGCAGTAGGCTGGGGACAGCAATTGAGGAGCACACTCTCCACCTGATAAAAGTGGGGAAGGTGTGGCCGCACGCACCCTAAGCACAGTCAGAAACAGTACAGCACTGCCAGCACAGAAGCCTAGGGCATCTGGAAGCAGCTGCAAGCCTGGACATACGTGGAAAGTCATGCACCAGCTGCAGAGGACTTCACAACCCGTGGATAGCTTCCACAGTGACAGCCAGGGACCACACATGCGGTCGGTGGTGCAGCAGAACAATGATCCTACAACACATGTACGGCTACGCAGCAGAGCAAGGATCTGAGCAGAGTCCTATACAGGTAACATACTACAGTATCACAGCTGCTTAGCAGAGCAGGGAATTGATAAGAATCCTCTACAGGTAACATACTACAGTATCTCAGCAGTTTAAGGGGGAAGGAACGTTGGGAAAAAACACAGTACACACAGTAATGACGGGTAACCAAGATGCAAACCCACCAGTGTTACAGTACCTGAGTGAGTTGGTAGTTGTGATTCTGGTGCTTTAGACGCGTTAAGAAAGTTCACAGACACAGAGGGCTGCAGTCTTTTTGGGTTTTTACTTGCAGCATTTGTGTAGCAGCCTGCTGAGCACTGGCTTCTCGGAGGCAGGGATCCAGCTACTCATGGGTAGTAGGATGGTACGTAACCGGAACTCCCTTATCTGTCCTTTCTAGGACATCTCGCACAGCGCTTGTGCTCGCCCTGGTAGGGACCTGAGTACTCGAACCGGGCCCTCTCGTAGTGGTGCTGCGGATGTCACGTGGCATGACCGTCTGTGATCCGTCGGTGAGCATAAAGGGATGTAGAAATGATGAAAAAAAAATAAAATAAAATGAAAAGAGTCGTGGCGCCACCCGTGGAATGGGGCTAGTGTAACCGCTGCTGCAGTCGGGACCTCTGGGGAAGACGGGAGTAGCAGCGTAGGTAGATCAGCTCTCCACGGGAAGAGCGATTCCCCAGGGCACACTAATAGTCTGTAGATTGGCGTGAATCGTTGGGTGTGCAAGGACTTAAGGGACCGTTGCATGCTACAATATCATTAACGATATCGTTGGCACGTCACGGGTTTTGGGGCAGAGCAACAACATTGTGACGACATTGTTGCGTGTGACACGTAGAATCAACCAACGATAAGTCGGCTGATCGTTGATCGGAGGTTTATGAACCGGACTATAAATCAGTCGTTCATCATTCGTTCAACCTGCAGCATCGCTGTGTGTGACACCTTGATAACGATGTTGTTAACAACTTCGCCTATTCAAAACTGGAGGACGTAGGCAACCAAACGACCGCAAGTATTGTTCGCTTGTCACGGAATCGTTGCTGCGTCGTTCTCGATATCAGTACGTGTGACACCTCACTAGCGATCAATGAACGTCGTTCCAGCGATGTTTCCGGTGCCCCTTGCAGCCTAGTCCCTCCACTTGCCTACGCCTGACAATGGATGTGAGGACCCATGGGTGGATTGGTCACTGCCCGTGCCTGTGGGACCCCCTCTTCCTCCTGGAGCCACTTGGGTGATGTTCTACTTTTGGGTTTGGCCTCAGGATGAGCTCTCTCTCTCTCTTGCTTCAGTCCTCTAGACACTTCTCAGGCATAGCTTCCCTCCAACTCGACCTTGGTGTTCAATGGCCTTTTCCTCAGCTGTTCTACCACCTCTCCTCAGCTAGTCAACTCTGTTCTTCTTCTCAACTGTCTCTTCTGTGTTCTAGATGGTTCCCACACTATTTATACCACTTGCCATGTGTCACACATGATCTACATGTGTTCTTTCTGACCTCACTCCTTCCCACGTTTTCCCTCTAACTAACTCCCTTCACCACCCAGCCTCACTACAATCATTCCTAGCACATGGCCTGGTGTCCTGGTACCAGTCTGTACCCCTCTAACCGTGAGTGGGATACTACACCCTAACAGGGGTGCAGCATCTCTGTGGCGACTTGATCCGCAGGGATGCCACACGTCCACCTTGGTTTGTTTGGAAGGAGACGATCGGAGGGTTTATTTCTCCTTCCTTGCTAAGTCCCCATTCACACTGTCTGCCAAAGTGCTGGTGGATGGTAAGACCGAGACTATGCCAGTGCTGGTTCATTGCAGAGCAGGAGTCAAGCTTATATCCTCAGTTTCCCTGAATCCAACTCCACCAAAATGGACACCGTCTCAGACTCCAACTCCACAGTTATGGTGTGCAGCCGGTAAGCCAAACCTCCGACTCCACCAAAATGTACACAGACTCTGAGTCCACAGTACTGTGTATAGTGCCTCCTGATGGCAGGCTGCCGTCCACTACAGGACACGATACTAGCTCTGTAGTTACAGTAGGGGGATGGGAAAAAGTTCCACAAGGTCAACTATCACTGCAGCCCTTCACCAGTTGGGCCTTCATGGCAGAGTAACCTGATGGAAGCCTCTCAAATAAAGGATTTAATTTGAGTGATCCGTTTTATGCAGTGCACTGCAAAAAATGAATCCAAAATGCAGAGTCTGAATATATCTCCATCCTTTTATATATTTTCCCCAACCTGGTATATATGGTCCCCAACCTGGTATATGTGGTGCCCCTGAGGGTCTAGTCGCCACAGAGATACTGCACCTTAGCCAGAGGTGTGGTACCCCCCACCCCTGGTAAGGAGGGGGCACTACCCAGTACCCACAAACCTGCATCCAACACCAGCCCACTCTAGGCCACGGGTGCTGTGGTGGAAGAGACCCCATGATGGGCAGACCCCATCCCTGGCTGGAGAAGGGGATTAGGTAGAGGGGTGAGTGGAACAGTTGGGAAGTAGTGGCGCACTAGGAGGTAAGCAATGACAGTTGAGAGTGGGAGGAGTTAAGCCAGAGAGAAACAGGAAGTGTGCAGTGAGGAGTTAGTGAGTCGGACACGGGGACTGGAGCTGTGAGATCATCGTCCTGGGGGAGAGGGTGGAGAGACGATTGGACCCGGGGACTGGAGCTGGAGGAGCTTGTGCTGGGTCAGAGAGGACGGAGAGAATCTCCAGAGACTGAGATGAAGCTCTGATGGGAGACTCTGTCCAGGAAGTGGAACTACCACTTGGTCACCACAGAGCCCTGTGTGGAGGAACCACATTCCAGTGATTGCCCGGAGGGACTTGCTGGAGGAGCTAGGCCGCAGAGGGGACCGGCCTCATACTAGTGGAAGACTTTAAGATTCAGCTAGCAACCCGGAAGCTGCAGTATCTTTATGTGCAGCAGCCAAATCACACACAATCGCTGAAAAGGCAGCTGCATAGGGTCAAGGAGACAATAGAGATGTCGCCCGACAGGACCCAAGGCTGCTAGCTCTGGACACTGTGTGTGAGGGGCAAGAGGGCGAGAGCCAGCGCAGTGAGATGACTCAGAAAGGTACACAGGAAGGGGGTACTGGACAAGTGCCCCCAATCTACCTGGGAGTGGCTGGATCCATGACACGGAGTACACAGCACCCGGCGGGTCGGTATATTTCAGAAACTGAGGAAACTGTGAAGACTGCACTCTGCTGTGTCCCCTGATTAATTTACTGCGCCACCTGCCCTGTGACCACCATCAATAGACTTTATTAACTGCCCTCGGGTCCTGCTCTACCCGTGGAGAGCTGTAACATCCCTGCAGCACCACCAACGGCACCGGTGGATCTGAACCGCAGTGTTGGCCATCCAATTGCCAAATACCACAGGTGGTATCATGAATTTAATCCCATATAAATATCCCCCATTTTTATGACACCTCCAGGGTCACAGAGACAGGTGACGCCACTGTGACATTCCCCAAAGAGAACCAAACTGTTCGGCCCGGTTCCGAGTACCTCACGGTCCTGGTGGGCACGTCAGTAATTTTGTCTTTAATTTAAAAAAGTATTATACTCAACTTTCCTCAGCTTCCACGTCACCCTGTGTCCTATGTAACAAATCACAGCTGGCAGCCGACAGTGGAGTGCGTGCCTTGATGCAAGAAGTGACTGTCATGTGTTGCCCTGTCAAGGTGCCGCAGACGTCAGCTGTCAGCCACAGTTTGGCTGTCAGTGTGTATCACAGTGCACGAACCTAACAGATCTCTGCTCCACAATGCGTTTCAGCTTGATGCGTGTCCTCGGATGCACGTCTAGCTGCAGAACCCACTGGGGTCGCCCGGGCCCCTGTATCTCCAGGGCTGGTCATGACCTCGATCATTACAATTATGTAGACATAAATAGTTTATTCTTTTATTAATGTTGTGAGAAAAAAAATTACGAAATTTGAAAAAAAAATACATTTTTGCTTGTGTCATTTTCCAAGACCTGTAATGTGTTTAATCTTTATGATCTGGGGCTGTGAGGGAATGTTTTTTGCACTCTGTGCTGACATTTTTACTGATACAATTTGGCTGCAGACCATGCATTGATTGGCTGTTAATGCCATTTATCGCAATGTTGAGGAGGCAAAAAAAATATATATATAATAATTCTGACACTTTAGTTGTTCTTTTCTTGTTACGCTGTTTACCAATCACATTAATTTATTTTGGATTTTGATAGGACTTTTATGACTGCAGCGATACCAATTATGGGAGCGGGTTTGTTTTTTATGGGAAATAGGGGTTGGTTATAATTTTTGTTGTTTTTTCCCATATTTTTACAAACACATTTTTTTTCTTCGTACAGTAATAGTCTCCTTAAAGGGAACCTGTCACCTGGATCTAAGCCCCCACACTATCACTACCTGTCCCTGCACCTTCCTAGCAGCTCCCTATCTATCCCTCTTGAGCTAAATCCCCTATAAAACAGCAGAAAAATAACTTATAACTTACAGAAGTCCCTGAGGCTGGGGACTGAAAAGGCGGGCCCAGGCTCTATTCTGACCCTCCTCGATGCAGCAGCACACGCCCCGCTGGGCGGCGTTATTCTTTCTTCATCGCCACCTCCTCTATTTGGAATCTCGGGCGCGAGAGGTGAACAGATTGTGGAGGACAGAGGAGACATCAGTCATGTCAATCAAGGCAGGAGAGATGGTGACTCAGGACCACAGTGAGCGACTGTCAGACATATCACTCTTGTACCTGGAGAGCCTGCTCAGGCTCTTTCTCTATTTTCTTTAACACGTAGTGTATTTGCCGCTTTTGTTTTTTTGCAGTGGCGCTTATTTACACACATTTTGTGCAAAAAAGCACAACTGCATTCAGACAGTGCACTTTTTTCAGGGCGCTTTACCTGAGTCCATATTATAAAGCAGCCTATGGGAGAAGCATGCTGAAAAAAGTGCAAAGAATTGACATGGTCATTCTTTTTGCGTGTGTGCTTTGCAGTGAAAGCGTGCGCACAAAAAACGTGTGAACGCATTTCAGCAAAAGCCATAGTGCCAGGGCCGTATCTAGGGCGGTCTGGCGGGGCATTTGCCCCAGGCGCAGCAGGCAGGGGGTGCTGCCTATCCTACTGCTGCAGTGGCCGAGGTCGGGTCTCCTCGCCGGCCAGATGTTACACCCCCCCACGTTGTTCTGCACCTGCAGAAAGAGGCTGCACACTACATCCACGGCTGCTAGGACCTGTGATGATGTCACATGTAGGGGAGGAGACGGGTCACATGATCAGCTCCTCAGTGTATGCAGGACTCTGCTGTGATGGTTGTCATGGTGCTGGATGAGGTGAAATTAATGTGTGGGGTCAAGAGGCATTTACAGTAGGGATGTAGCAGAGCGAGAGTGTACGGGGGTACGGCGCAGAACCGCATATAGTGCATACAGAGCGGAGCCATGTGCGTACGGGGCATACGGAGCGGAGCCACAGTATACAGGCATATGGAGCAGAGCTGCAGGCGTACAGGCATACGGAGCGGAGCCCAGGCGTGCGGGGCATACGGAGCAGAGCCGCAGGCATATGGGGCTACGGAGCGGAGCCACAGGCGTACGAGGCATACTGAGCGGAGCCGCAGGTGTACGAGGCATACTGAGCGGAGCCGCAGGTGTACGAGGCATACTGAGCGGAGCCACAGGCGTATGGGCCATACGGAACATAGCCGCAGTGTATGGGCATACAGAGCAGAGCCGCTGGCATACAGGTCATACAGAGCAGAGCTACAGGCGTACGGGGCATACGGGCGGAGACACAGGCGTACAGGGCATATGGAGCGGAGACACAGGCTACGGGCATACGGAGCAGAGCCACGGTGTACGTGGCATACGAAGCGGAGCCACGGGTGTACGGAGCTGTGTCTGTTTGAGGTGTACGGTACGGAGCTGTGGGCGTATGGGGCATATGGAGCAGAGCCGCGGGCGTATGGAGCAAAGCCACGGGTGTAAGGGGAATATGGAGCGGAGCCGCAGACGTACGGGGCACACAGCGCGAAGCCACAGGCGTACAGGGCATACGGAGCGGAGCTACGGATGTACGGTGTATACAAAGCGGAGCCGCGGGCGTACAGAGCGGAGCTTTGTCTGTATGAGGTGTACAGAGCGGAGCTGTGGGCTATGAGGCATATGGAGCAGAGCCACGGGCGTACGGAGCGAAGCCACGGGTGTAAGGGGCATATGGAGCCGTGGGCGTACGGAGCGGAGCTGTGTCTGTATGAGGTGTACGGAGCGGAGCCACAGGCGTACGGAGCAGCTTTGTAGGAGGGAGACTGTCTATCAGGATAATAGTTAACTCACTATTAACTTGGATGGCTAAAGGACCTGTGGATGTAACGATCATGTTGCCATAGTGGGCGGAGCAAAGCGAGCAAACATGTCCTATTGGGACTTAGCTCCACCTATTGTAGTCACATGGTTGTGACATCACATCAGGTCTCCCAACATGTTATAACATAAGGCTGAAATGTTAACTATTAACCTGCCAAACAGTCTCCGTCCTCCAAGCTGGAGACTGACTGCCTCATTACATAAGGAAATGTAAGTGTATAAATGCTTTTTTTTCACCTTTCACATTACACTATGAGCTCAGACAGGGATGATTAGAATAGTATTATAAAGCTGCAGCCACAGACAGTGATAGCTGGGGGGGGGGAGCATAAACCAGCTGACAGGTTCCCTCTAAGGCCTAGTCTAGTCTTAGACTTTACGATACGACCATGCATGTGCTGCTGCTGGCACCATTTTATCGAAGACAAAAAACAAAGCATAGTCACACCTATAATCCCGCTGTGGAGCAGCGAATATCCCGGCAGCTGGCATCAATGTCTGCTGCAGGTGTCAGAGGACACTGCACACCGGGGGAGGAGAGGAAAGGTGAGAAGAATTGTGTATCGTTTTATGTCAAAGGTGTAATGGGAACCATATACATACTAGGATGGGTCCATGACTGGGAGGCCATGTATACCAGGAAGGTGTCATTTATAAACATGTAAGCAGAAATAGATACAAAAGATCAACAATATTGGAGACATATGGATCACATATGGGGACCAGGATGGAGCACATTTATTTCTCCATTAAGCTATTGCTTTCTGTATGAAGCATACAGAATTATTACAGGACCTCTTTAGATTGAGTTGAAGCATGATTTCGTAATAGTGTTTCTTGAACCTACGAGAAAGAAAAAAAATAGTGTTTCGTTCAATCATGGTACTCACTACCTTAGCCCATTTGAAAATGAACAGAAAATCAATCTGTTCTGGTCACCTAGGAGCAAATTGATAAGTATAGATATACGGGTTTACAGATATGCTGCACACATTACAGTGGTGTCCATTACTTTTCTATTTTTGAACTATCCATAGGACAGATCATGTAAATCAGACCAGTGAAGAGTTGTAGTAGTGACCACTAAACAGCATGCGGAGCTGTGATGTCCCACTCTGATTACTGTGCAATCTGACCACCACCAGAGGTGATGACAGCCACTTGGTGGGGTGCTGGACGTTCCCAATTCCCCCACCCTGCACAATCTGTTGGGAATATGTCATCAATATAAAATTAGTGAACAATTCCTTTAACCAACAAGATCAAATTTAATTGAGTCAGGGGTAAGAATGACAGCAGTGTTCACCAGAATTAGTGAGAACAGATGATTAAAAAAAGATATCTGCCAAGATTAGTGTTTTGTCTTTCAGCATCTAAGATTATTTAAAAACAATTAAATAAAACATTTTCAATAATATTAGCACCCCTCACCAGAATAAGGGGCCTTTCACACTTGCTGTTTTTGTCCGGATTTGGAAGATCAGGAAAAAACCTGATTCTTACAGGATTCATTTTTTTTGCCCATTCACTTTAATGATTTCAGGAGAAAACATGAAGCAACAAGATTCTACCTGAAATCATCAAAGTGAATGGGCAAAATACTGTAATGGCCGCTTTACACGTCCCAACATCGTTTCAATATTGTATACAACAGCACGGGAGCGCGCACTTTTTTGGCAGAAATCCAAGATCGCATAGCAGCGGTCACACAGGGAGATATCAGCAGGCAACACAACTGCGATGTATACGCCCCCTTGTACTCGCAAACCAGGGAACGACCTTTTAACATGGGAGTGAATAGGGGAATTGTTGTCTAAATTGTTGTTGGGCTGTCACACAGAACGATCCTGCCAGATCATCCATCCAATATCGGGCAGTTGGAGAGCTGCTCATTTCTCCCCAGATATCGTTTTGGCATCGTTATTGCATCGAATTGTACATTCACACCACACAACGCACGAACCACGTGACTTTTTAATCGGAGTTGGACAACGATATCGGGACGTGTAAAGCGGCCATTAGAATCGGGTTTTTCCTGATCTTCCAAATCAGGAAAAAACCTGCAAGTGTGAAAGGCCCCTAAAGGTGGTTTCACACTTGCAAAAACCAGATGCTACCTGATCAGGCCTGTCTCCAGGAAACTTAAGACAAGGCACATGCGGTGGCATCAGGTTTATG
Organism: Allobates femoralis; assembly: GCA_033576535.1. Classification (NCBI taxonomy): domain Eukaryota; kingdom Metazoa; phylum Chordata; class Amphibia; order Anura; family Aromobatidae; genus Allobates; species Allobates femoralis. The sequence goes on from JARQOC010000003.1 coordinate 774,611,586, forward strand.
CAGGATCCTTACAAATGCATCCTTTTGACCTCCTCCCCGGACACACCAAGTTGCGATTTTGTGGCTGTTTAAAAAGCCTGATGTTACCGGATGCTGCACACTGCAGCAAAAAATAGAATAGTCTTCAATGGGGTCGGATCTGACTTTCACACTGAGCCCTTGTCAACACCCTCCCATTAGGCGTGTTCCTATGTAAAGTTTCAACTTTCCGACGGATCATGCAAAAAATAAAGGATGAAAGCGTATGCAACTGCAGGGGTTTATTACCACTCGGATGAGGCATAAAGCCGCTGCGGTTACGGAATAGACCCGGATGGGCAGACACGTTTTCAGCCTGTTGCTGCCTGAACACTATTGTGAAACCAGCCTAAGTTTTGAAGCTTAGGTCGAGTTCTTAAAAACATGATCATTAGTAAGAGTGCATTACTTTTTTGGAGCAATATTTTTTGCTCTTTGGACTTAGATTCTCAATAATTCCCAACCTATTAACTTTAGCTGGGGGTCGGGTGTCTTGGATTTGTCATTTAGCCTCAGAGTGAAGGTCCAACTAGATTTATAACCCTGTTTTGGGGTTTTGTGGATTTTTTCCAGTTAAAAGGCTTCCTTGAGATCTAAGTAGAGATCAGTTGTACTTTATCTATAATATTATGTTGGAATATTACATTCCATTTCCCCACTCTTTTCTCAAGTAATCCATATGTTTCCCAAGTGAACCTCCAGCTCCAGTTTTAAATGATAAATGTAGGGCTAGACTGACGTAGATGATAATCTTGTCCCGTGGAGTTTCTGTTAATGCCGTCCAAGAAGGGGTTATAATAATAAAGAGAACGGGCTTTGAAGTTAAATTGAATCCATTACACTTCAAATCCGCAACAATAGAGAATCTATCCAAAAGCATACAACTGCGAGACTGAAAAGCTTTGTTATATCCACTGAGAAAACACAATAAAAAGTACACTAATATTTAAACAGTGCAATTTTATTATTTTCTTACCACAAATTCACTTGAAAAGTAAATGCAACAAGTATACAGCGGAACCAGAGAACATGTACAAAACCAGCGCCTTTGGCAAAAAAAACAAACGAGAAATTCCCATTAATAAATAAATAAATAACTTTGGATGATGTCAATACCGATCCGACAAGCAGACAATTAACATTATACAAAAGACAACAAAGTATTTAACAAGAAACCAGGATGAGAAGTTGGGGTTGTAGTTCCAGGTAGGAGCAGAATAACACTGTACAGACACTATGTGCCAACAAGTTTGTACAAAGGAGAGAGGACGACAAGTGACCTGGGGGGGGAGATGGCCTGAGAAAGTGACCTCCACGGCTTCTTATTTTACCACTGTGTGTAATTAAAGTACAGGTCTTGTTACACCGTGTGAAGAGGCCGCGGCCTTCCTTCCTGGTCTTCCTTGACCTTTACACCGATTCCATTACAGTTGTATTTTTACCTTTTGCAGCATTGCAACTTGAGTTTATGAGACACCCCAAGAATCTCTGTAAACAGCAGAAATAGGACAGATCCGGCAGAGTGTGGATTACCAACCAGTGATCTTTTTCTATCTAGTCTTCAGGTAATGCTTTGTAGGAGCTCTTTGTGAAAGCCACTTACTTGACACTCAATATTCATTACTTAGGGTCCTTCATCAGGCCTACTGCCAACATCTGTGCCCTGAGAGGGAGATTTAGAAGCAGCAGCTGCGGTACATATCTGTGAATTAGTCACATTTGATATAGCTGCGAGGACGAGCTCCGGCCAGGCATTCCTCAGCCATTATATGAAAGGGACACTCATACAATATTTACATCACATTGGACAAGGTCTATTCAGAGAACAAGCTGGTCAAGGCTCTCTATCTGTTGTGCAAAGCTTAATGAAGGACTATGTGCTCTCTGAATGGAAGGACTGTGTTTAAAGAAACATTTTATTTTGCGCCATCATCGCTGACAAGCCCTTTAATCGGAGAGCAGCAGTAGTGATCAGCTGATCATCGGGAATCCGACTCTTCAGAGCTGATCAGGCGATCACCTCGGCTCAAACTGACTGACTGCTAATGATTGAAGATGTAAGTAAATAGTCAAACAATAATAGTGTATGCAAAAAGGGATTGTCCAAATAGAACAATCTCTAAAAGCAGGGCTGTGGAGTCAGAGTCGAGAGTCTGTGACCATTTTGGTGGATTCAAAGTCAGTATAAAATGGACTGAATCCTAAAATATAGAATAAATTGGGCACAATAGTTCAATGCAGAATGTGCTGAATATTATTATGTTCTATCTAAATAGCTTCATTATCATCATAATAATGATTAAAAGGCTGTGGAGTCGGTAAGCCAAACCAACGACTCAAACTCCTCAATTTCCCTAACTGACTCCACCTCCAACTCCTTGATACATGGCTCATGTTTAATTGGTAAATTTATTGTAGTATAATGTGAACATCAGGCTTTTAATAATTATTATGATACAATGATCAAGATATTTAGATAGAACATAGTAATCTTCAGCACATATTGCATAGGACTACTGTACCTAATTTATTATATATTTTAGGAGTCTGAGTCGGTGCATTTTGTATCGACTCCAACTCTGACTTCAACTCCACAGCCCTGATTAAAAGCCTGATGTTCTAACTGTGATACAATAAATGTATCACCTAAACATGAGCCATGTATAAAGGAGTCGGATTCAGGGTTCGGCTTGCCGACTCCGCAGTCCTGCCTTAAAGTCAGTGCACAAACACTGCAACAAATTAAATGAAAAAGCAGCTCTGCTACATCTGCAGTGCTATCATTTATTTTCCTGATGACCACAGAGAATGAGTCTTAGTCAGTAAAAGAAGACTGTCATCAGAAAATGACTTTTCAAACCAAGCACAGGTATTGACAAACAGTTCAGCACACCTTCCCAACTACTTGTTTTCTCTATCGCTGCCCTTCTCTGGCTCCTATAAATGCCAGAGCTGTCAAACAAAAAAGGACAAGGGAAAGGACTGATGCAAAATAAGAAGCTTGGAATTGTCTCACCATGATAAGGGTGCACCAAGTGTCGGTGTCTTGTTTGAACAGTCATTGCGCTGACAGACTAATGATGACACATCCGCCAATTTTACACCGTTTGCAATGCTGCATGTAGGTACCACAATACCCTGTCTTGAAATGCTGTAAAGGTCTTGTTATATACAATCATTTTATCAGGCCTTTCACATGTCAATACAACTACAAGTATTGTATCAGCATGCAGACAGCACAGGACAATAAATAGACAACTGGGAATGTAATAACAAAGTCATATATAAATAGGCAAATGAAATGGTAATGGATTCTGGGTACATCCAATATTTGTTCACAGTTTTTTCTTCTGGCTAGGTTACAGTTGTGGTTTTCTGCTTTGTTAGTGTTGAGAATGCGTTAAACCGCGAGTTTAGAAAATGCCAATGGCATGGCCCACTTGTGTAGTCTTATGTCAAGATATGTGCGGCTCTAACTGTATGCAACTTGACATCTTTGCTACTTGGAAGCCGCCGGCTTCCCCCACAGCTGGTGCTGACATTTCCATCTCCCTTGGAATCAGATGATAAACTCGTCCACAGAGAAAAACATCCAGATGGATTCAGACATATTAAATAGGCTCCTGGGGGTTGCAAATACAAGACCAAAAACATTTTCTTTTCTGATACATTGGATTGTGATTAGAAGGAGTTAATACTGAGGTCTGAAGAAAATGTTAACCGGTTCTGCAGCCGGAGCGCCAGAATTCCCAGCTGCAGGAGGGAGAATGTGAGATTGGCAAACGTCTTCTTTTAAGATCAAAAGTCCTTTTGTCAAGTTCATCTAAGAGCTGGCCCCCGAATCTTCACAGCTGAGGTCCTCTGTGGTTGGACAAAAACAGACAGAGAACGGCCATTAGTCTCATCTCCAATAATACAGGCAGATGTACAGAGCATTCACCAAATGGTGCATCACCCACATAATAGCCACAAAATGACACCATAATCATAGAACTAAATCCTAAATAAGATTAGTCACCTCGCACCATAGGGGGCCCGTACTAACTTGTGCTCCGCTATACTTACTGGGTAATTTATTCTTGAATAAAATGGAAACCAATTCTCTGGAGAAGACATAAGGCTAGAGAAATGGACACTATATATTTTTAGAAAGGTGTGCGTCCCATCAAGATTAGAGAAAAGATAGATCACCTGCAATTGCTTTATCAGGCCACATTCATATGGTCAGTATGGCTGGCTTCACACCAGTTTTTGCCATCCTGTTCTGTTCGTTTTTAGCCTCCTATGTACTCCTATGGTGCTAGATTGGTCATCCGGCTTTGTGAATTCAGTCCCGGATTTGTTTCTGTCCTGTTTTTTCCCAGCCCCAAATCGGAGACTGCTCAGATTTTGGGCTCCGGTGAACACACCGGACCAAACCGGACAGAAATGAATCCAGGGTGATCCTATAACATGGGAGTCTAGGGGCGCCGGATCCGGAAAAAAATTGGATCTTTTCTCGGATCAGATTTTAGTGTACTGAGCATGCTCAGTACACATTCACTGCTCTGTTCCCATAGTTTCACTTTAGCAGTGTATCTACATACACCATTCTCTAAACTGAAATTAAATTAAAGAATGGTTAAAAATAAATATTCACTTGTCCGCCGAGTGTCCCACGATGCATCCACCTCCATTGGCTAAAGGACCTTACTCAGCTGACCGGTAAAGGGCAGGGCAACCCGATCAGCAGGTGGGTCATATGACTGCATCAGTGCAGTTTAAATTGCCCACCCGGTGACCGGTATTGGTGGTGGGCGATTTACACCGTGCTGATGCGGTCATGTGACCCATCAGCTGATCGGGTTGCCCCACCCCTTCCAAGTCAGCTGATTAAGGTTCTTTAGCCATCAGAGGTGGATGCTTCTCGGGACACTCGACGGACAGGTGAGAATTTTTTTTTTTTTTAACCATTCCTTTATTTAATTACACTGTATCAGTGTATGTAGGTACACTGCTAAAGTGAAAGTTAACAACGCCGACACCACTTGCCTGCGCTTTGCAGGCTCGGTTCCCCCCCAGCTCTTTCTGTGTTTGAATCCATCAAAATCCCAAATCCGGACACAGAAATGCATCCAGAGTTTACAATGCGGGCCCGTCCGTTCCTGTCCGTGGGATCCTGCAAAAAACAGGATCCCACGGACAGGAACAAAACCGTGGTGTGAAGCCAGCCTATTTGGCGAGTTTTTTATTTCAGTATTTGTAGAGGAACAGAAAAAAAAAAGGATAATAGAAACACGGGCACTACTCCTGGTTTTAGCTTACAAATATTGATGTAAAATAGTGAACCAATATTAAACAGGTGAACGTTGCCTTAAAAGGAGTTCACCAGCCAAAAATATAAATAAATGACCAGACACAAAAGAGTTTCACCGGGACTATAGCCCCAAACCTTCTTTTAGGACGGTGTCTGGTCCACCTAATCAGCTTGGCTTATCACCTGTACCGATGTTGCTCAATCTTCAGTTTATAGAAAAAAAAGAGACAGCACTCACTGGTTTCTTTTGCTCGCTTTAATCCACTATATGTGGGTTACATCTTGTGCAGGGAGGGGGTGTTGGGAGGCAAACGACGGCACCGTTTCGCTGATGTTCAGCTTCCACAGGTCACCAGACCCGTGGAAGCTGAACATCAGCGAAACGGTGCCGTCGTCTGCCTCCAACACCCCTCCCTGCACAGACCCGTGGAAGCTGAACATCAGCGAAATGGTGCCGTCGTTTGCCTCCAACACCCCCTCCCTGCACAAGATGTAACCCACATATAGTGGTTTAAAGCGAGCAAAAGAAACCGGTGAGTGTCGTCTCTTTTTTTCTATAAACTGAAGATTATATAAATAAAATTAGCTTTAAAAGCAAGTTATATAGGAAACAAATATAGATCAATTATGTGAGGTGCCCTCATCATTGTCCTCTCCAGTCTTGGCTTCTGCAGCGCCACTTCTGGCTTTTGCTTGACGTAGTAAAGAGTTTCATCTGTTGATACATGATCAGCACTGTGTGAAAGGAAGCTGGGTCATGTCAATAGCTAAGCCAACCTCTTTCTCTGCCACAGCCAATGCATAGCTATTGAAAGAAGCAAGCCAGCCTCAGACACACACTGCAATGATCACCCGTTGACGTTGAGAACCATCTCAAGCGCAAGACCTGACTTTGAGCTGCAGGAGCCTACAGAAGATACCTGATTTTGGGGGGCAATTGTCATAATATATTTAAATTAAGTTACAAAAGAAAATCTATAATTTTTTTTTTTTGAATGGTCAACCACTGAAGGCAGGGTACTATCCTTGGGATTTCTGTAGAAGTCCCATATTCCAGAGGCCCCCCAACAACCAGAGGTCCCCAACAGTGCATGTTTTCAGGATTTCATTAGTATTTGACAGTTGGAATTGTCACCTGTGCAGGAGATTGAATGACTAATTGTCAAATGCTAAGGAAATCCGGAAAATCTGCACTGTTGGTATGGCTTTAGGATTTGAGTTGGGGACCTCTGCCATAGACAATGAATGGAGCAGAACCTCGGCATTCACACCCTCTCCAATGAAGAGTGCCCCATTCTCAAAATTGCTTACGGTGTCAGCAGTCAAGTGCAAAGTGTAGAGGATATCTTTCCATTTTGATAACTTCCTCTAAGTCTTTTGGGCTTTGCTGATACCACACTGTATATTATTTGCTCATTTTTAAATGAGGAGCCATATGTTCTCCAGAGTTTGACTTTGTATATAAGAATAACCTCTGCATAAGGACCTTACTAGCCTAAACAATTCAGAATTTGTTACTGTACAGCGCCACACCTGTCCTTGCATATGTACTGCAACCAAGCTGCACTTTGTTCTCGTGCTTGGGGGGCAATCTCTGCTTTTGGACCACCATTAAACTGAATATTATGGCCTACTATTTCATAATAAGATGGAAAAAAACTCAACTTCCATAAATTATACTCTACTCCTATTCCACATAGAATTTTAATATTCAATGCACACATTTTTCTAATGAACCATCGTGCATATGGACTCAGCGTGGTAAATTCATCCGAAAAGTAGCAGCATGCAAGAACATAATCATAACTTCTTTCTGCACCAAGCCAGCTGGATTAGATTGGAGCGAGGTTACCTGCCCTGACCTTGGTTTATACAGTTACGCAGTCTTAAAAGAACTGGGATTACAGGTCGGCTGGTCTTTAACATTTTAACCAAGAAGCCACACCTGCCCCAGGAGGTCAAATAGGAGGAAAAAAAAACAGAAGAAAAGTTTCATGTAACATTTCCCCAGGAGAAAATTATTAATCATCTTTCAAGCTTCTAAGGAATGAGACAAAACACACAGAAATGAATAACAGAAAGGCACGGCCTTCACGGACTTAACCTTTACTGGCGTGGAGAGGATGAAGAATCCATTGTTTTATTTACACATTTATGACCAGTCGGAAATGTGTGTGGCTGCTTGAAACACTTCACATACTTGTGATAAAAAGATATTTGCTGGAACAACAGAGCATGGAGACTGGTAATGGACGTCAGTTTTAACTCTGAAGAGTTATGTACTATATAAGCAGTGGTGGGGAGGAGGGCAAACATGGTCCCACACCCAGCCTGCGAGCTCTCTCTATATGACCTTGACCGTGTATGTCTGTTGATGCTGAAGGCACCTAAATAACAAACATTTTTATTTCTAATCTTATGTGCAGTGCACATACATGCTATAAAAAAACTAGAAAATGTACTAGATAATTCTCTGAACAATTCTCTTTAAATTCGCTCTAGGATTCCAGAAACGTGGACCTTTTTTATTGATGTTAATTTTTACAGTCTTTAACAAGGGGGTGTGGCTCACAGAATTCTCTAGGTGTCTTTAGACTACTAAATTGCCCCATGAGTATATTAAGTGCACAAAATAAAAAGGCCCATGCCTCGACACCGTATAGTGGATTCCAACAAGGCAAAAATAGAATACTCTGGGGAGCAGCAGGGATAAAATAGGAATGGTAATTTAGAAGTTCGTAACTGGAACTTGTGGTTGTTCACACATTTTTACAACAGGTGAAATATAATATTAATTATGGTGACCATGTTATACATTGGTAGGTTGAGCCCACCAGTAGGAACTTCTCCCTTACCAGCTTTCCACGTGGCTAAAAGGTGGGTCCAGAAAAGGTTGTCTAACAAATAGACAAAGGTTGATTTCACAAAACCACCTGTTTAAGAGTCTCTTCAGTATTACATTACCCAAAATGTTTGTATTTGTTGCTTCGTATCATGACAAAGATTTGTAATGTGATTATCTTGTTTGTAGATAATGAATATTATTGGCTTTCTACCAGTAAAATACATATATATTTTAAAAGGGATGAAGCATGCCACCAGAACCTGAAACCGACAGGTTTCTGTTAACAGCTCCTATCTATTATATAATCACGAATGGGTTTTTTGCCCCTTTTGAGACCGCTCTCGCTGCGAGTCAGCGTGGTCATATGGATACGAACGAAGCATTGGCCGCGCAGCGGCCATTGCGAGCAGCTCTAAGGCGACTGGCTATGCCCGCGCAGCGGGCATGGCGAGTCGCCTTAGCAGCGCGAAGCATTGGCCGCGAAGCGGCCATTGCGAGTCAGAGACTCGCTCTGCTAGAATCCCGATGCATTGTGCATCGGGCACCCATCTATCTATTATATAATCACGAATGGGTTTTTTGCCCCTTTTGAGACCGCTCTCGCTGCGAGTCAGCGTGGTCATGTGGATACGAACGAAGCATTGGCCGCGCAGCGGCCATTGCGAGCAGCTCTAAGGCGACTCGCTATGCCCGCGCAGCGGGCATGGCGAGTCGCCTTAGCAGCGCAAAGCATTGGCCGCGAAGCGGCCATTGCGAGTCAGAGACTCGCTCTGCTAGAATCCCGATGCATTGTGCATCGGGCACCCATCTAGTGTACTATAAATCATTTTCAAGGTTCCCACAGATCAAAATGCTCTACTGTTCCCACAAACATAATATAACAGTTTTTAGAAATGTGTCTCATCACATGACACTTACCATTCCAATCTACAGTGCTTTAAGATGGCAGATGTTTCCATGTGCTCACAAATGCAGTAGGGATGAGGGAATAAGGTACCGTAGTTATGCTGTTCCATGCATCAATAGTTGGATCATAACAGTCCAATGTTTTGCACCTCTGAATTCCAAAGTAGCCTCCAACCACAAACAGTTTATTGCCAGATGCTACAGCGTGACAGCTCATTCTTTTGGCTGTCACATCTCCAGCTTTAGTCCACTGATATGTTTCACTGTTGAATTTATAAGCTGAACAGGCAGAGAATTCAGTATCTCCACCCATGATAAAGATCTGAGTTCCCAGAACAGCTGCAGCTGTATAGCGCCATGGCTGCGGACAAGTGGCTGGTACGCTCCATCTGTTTTCAGAAGGATCATAGCATTGAACCTTGGGTAACTTATCGTGGCTAACACTAGTCCCTCCAAAAGCAAATAATTTAAGCTTTGCGCTAACCACAGCAGCATTGCTAACACCTTCTCGAAGAGGAGCTACCATGGTCCACTTGTTGGTAGCTGGATCATACTGTTCCACTTGTTTTAAGGACACTGATGGAGATGCTGGGAGGGAGCCAGTTGCAGCTGTGTGTCCCCCTACCACATACAAACAATGTTTAAGTTCAGCAGAACCATGACCAAATCGTGCTACCAGCATTGGTGCAGCCTTTGACCACTCTTCATGAAGGGTGTCATAGACCCACACATCCTTTGAAACACCATTCTCTGAACCCCTTCCACCAGTGATATAGACTTTGCAGCCAATGGCACATGCACTGAATTCTTTGCGAGGACTTGGAATGTCTGCCTTGGGTATAATTTCTTTTGCCTTCTGGTCAACAAGGTATAATTTATCACACATGAAAGTCTGTCCGCCCAGGAGAAATAAAGCATGGCCGGTTTTGCGAGGTTTTGCACACATGCTTGTCACCACTCCATCATTTTGCAATATTTTTAACTTGCACCTAATCGCTTCTTCTACGAGCTCTTTGCTTTTTTTCTGCTTAATGATCAGCTCCTCCATGGCCACATTTTCCATGAGATATATGGCTGGTAATAGAGCTAATCGTACAGTCTGGAGCAGCTCAGGTAAGTAACAGTGACGTTTATTTAGGTCATAATTTATCCAGTTCATTGCAGATTCATACACCATCCTCTCATCTTCAGTTTCTAGTTCTTCATGTGCCAAGAGCTGGACAACAAACTCTTTGGGTAACTGTAGAAAGTCTTCTGTTTTGCAGATGGTTTGGAAGTTGGTAAGGCACATTCTCCAAGCTAGTTCGTACAATTTTGTACATTGGTGGGCATCAGAGAGGAGAAGCATGCCTAAACAGTTGGTTGGATGAAGGTTCTTTTCTAGGAACTCAGCACATGCATCTCGGATGTCCTCAAACTCTAACATATCTCCAGCTTCCAAAAGAGATTCTGCATTTTCTTCATTGATAATGACTCTGGAGGAATATGCGTAATCCAAAAGAAGTTCTAAAACTTCAGGATGGATAGCATTGTGAAAGTTCACCTCATTGGCCTGGCTTTCTTTAAGACCTCCACTAAACATTGCTTCAAAGTAGCGACTGCAAGCAGCAAGGACAGCACGATGGCAGGGAAAAGATCTGTTTCCCGCCAGCAATAAGACATCGGTGAAGAGGCACTGCTGTCTTAAAAGGTTAAGATGAGTTAGCACGTTGTCAGCATATGAAGACTTGTGGAATAGGTAGATGTTCATGGAGCCAGTGCTGGCTCTGGACTTGCGGTTCTCATGTATGCTGACCGACATTTTCTTCTCTCCTATAAGAGACAAAACAACACATGTATAATTAGTCATTCAGGCAGGGGAAACAGCGAATTCTCAAGCCTCACTTTCCCTGCTTACTCATCCTTATAGTATGATTCCACTTCCCACTTACTGGGCTAAATACAAATTCTAGAAGAGTGATCAACTCATTCAGAAGGGTTTTGTACCATCCAAGCCTCCACTACCGTAATACCACTTGTTACAATTAAATCTCTTTCAGGAACAGATTAGTTTATGAAATGACCACATAAACTGCATATAAACCACAACTACACTAAATGTATAAACTAACATAAAAGTAGAGATTATGGGATCTGACATTTTTTTAAGGCCTTCATGTTGGAAATTGGTCATTTATTTTCTGACATCTTACTGGCAATAGTAGATAACGTGAGTTCTACAGTTTATAAAACTCTTATTCAAATAACCCATTAGGGAATTCTGAATTAAGAAAGAAGAGTCCTACAATTAAAGGGATCCTGTCACCTCCAAAACGCCTCCTAAGCTACCAAAACATGTCCCTGCAGCATATTATCACTAATCTCAAACTCCTTTTGTCTCCTAAAAGCATCCTGTGAAAGTGCATAAAAACGTTTTAATACTTACTCATTAGGGATTATACTTAGCAGAGCTATATTCTTTAGCCCTTAGGATGTGTTGTTTTGCAGGCTCCAGGATCCACCCACTCTCTCTGTCTGTACTGCTTTGCTTGTGCAGGCTTTGCCCTCCCCCCTCTCTATCACTCACAGAATGCAAATCATTAGTCCTGCCTTCAGCTCCACATCACAGCAGAAGCTGCACAGAGAGGGTGGATCATTCAGGCTGCAAAACAACACGCCCTAGGAGGCTAAAAAATATATCCCCTGCTAATTATAATCCCTAATGAGTATGTTATAAAACGTTTTTCTCCACTTCCACAGGATGCTTTTAGGAGACAAAAGGAGTGTGAGAATAGTGATAATATGCTGTAGGAACATGTTTTGGTAGCTTAAGAGGCGTTTTGGAGGTGACAGGATCCCTTTAAAGCCTCATACACATTGGGCTAGTGTTGGCCTGCAGATAGACAGGTTTGGCAGACAAACTAACATATATGGGGGTGCTGGCCGACCGATGGACTGATTTCTGATTTCAGACTACCAATTGCATTAATCTGCCAGAGGTAAGCCTCCAAACGACATGTTAGTAAGCGCCTTACTCATAGAGACACGGATCACTCGAACAACAGAACGAGTGTTCCTCTGTATGGTAGAGTCGGCTGTCAGACAAATGTTACAGCCTTGTTCAGCCAACAGCCATCTAAGGTGCACGGCCAGCTTTAGGACCCTCATAGTCTAGCCAAATCAAAGAGCATCTACAAAGAACACCTCTCCCTTGGGAGCAGTCGAGGGATGTCCATGCATTACCTGGACAGCCCGCTTATTGTAATGGCCACTGTGTAATTCTTCATTTGCTCTACAGTGATGCTGCAAGAAAGTTGAACACTTTTTGCTACATTCATCCACAAATTACAGATCGCCATTACCATCATGAAATCCTTTGATCAATATATGGATGCTAGACCCCAAAGTTGGAGTCTCCTTTAAATTTTAGTATATTTAAAGGGGTGGGCCACTATTTGGACAACTCTTTCTCAATCCGTATGTTTCCCTCTTTTAAAATAATAACACTTATACTCACCTCCGATGCTGGCACCAGTCTGGCAGTGTTGGCATTGTCCCTCCAGGGTCACATAACAGTGAAAAATCACCCCATCCCAGCGGCCAATCCGCGGCCACTTCTCTCCCTTTGCCTTTGGATGTATCACATACATCCGGAGGAAGTGAGAGAGTAGCAACAATCGCCTCCTACGGAGTAAGTGATTTGTTCGAAGGTGGGGGAGGGAAGTGAAGCTGATTGGTCGCAGTGATCACGTGACAGAACACCGTTACGTGTTCCCGTTAGGAAAGTGCTAGAACGGTGACGGCACTGGAGGAGAGTACAGGTGTTATTGTTTAAAAAAAAAAAACATGGATTGAGAAGGGGATTGTCCTAGTAGTGGTCAACCTACCGTATATAAATGTTACATATCCCCAGAAGACAGCTGCTATCTTGATTTTAACAAGCCACTTACTGAAAGTTGTTTTCCTGTGATTCAATGAACTTCGAGACATAAATAGTAGTGAATTTTACAATTTCAACATTTTCAGTGTATATGTTATGCTTTGTACTTTCCCTAAAGTGATATAAGGGTGACATTTACAAATCATTTTCCACCCGCTCACCAGTCTTGTAAAACCAGTTAGTCAGCAACTTTAAACTATATAGAAAACCCAAGTTCAGCAGAGAACATGCACTGCTTTCCCCATTCTCACACCTCCATCTGTGACATTCATTCGAGTCACTTTACACATGTCAGCATACAAATAGCACAATCATAACACAGAAACATATCTGATAGTGCTGATACAAGGGATAAGAGGAACAGCCAATCTAGTCACTTAATGTGTTGAAATGTGACAGCATTGCTAACAGAGCTGTTCAGTGTAAATTAGTGGAGGCCACTGTGGGACACAACATGTTGAGAAAGACCAAGCACCAAAGTGTGACAGGTCAACAGCTGCACTAAACATTAGGCAGGAAATACCTCTATGATCTTAAGTTTACTGTCCCTAACTAATTAAACATCCTTGGTGCAAGACTTCCTGCATTCTACTTGTGGACAGGGGTTTGTTTGGCTTATTGCTCCTCAAGACAAGATCTATTCATGGAGTTTTAAGGTTGAAAAAAAAAAAAAAAAAGACACATGTCCATTGAGTTTAACACGTTGATCCAGTGGAAGGCAAAAAAAAAAAAAACATATTGCCTTATGTTTAGGGGACAAAATCCCTCGGTCTTGATATATGGCAATCAGTCCAGTTCCCTGAACCAGTGTCCCAGCTCCAGAATTTAGCACCCATAGTGAATGTTTCTTATTGCATAAATTTAAAGAAAATTGATGCTTGCTGACCAAAATTATGGTAGTATATCCCAAAACCCAACCTATATGTAAGTCAACTTTTATTTGACCTGTATCTACCGTATATGGTTCTCATTCCACACATGCGTTATTTAAGAATCAGCCAGTGGAAATAGACTTTAGTGACTCCAAAGTCAGCTCCAAAAGGGGAGGGTGTCTTCTGCTGGACCTTTGGACCCAATCAAATTCCGGAGCCTGAAGTTTTTTCAGGTAGGAAATTCAGACATGATTTCTCATGAGAAATCCAAGTAAGGTATCCAGGTGGTTTTGAAAGAGATTTTCACAGCTTTTTTCCAGCCTGGTGGACTTGACAGTATCAAGTTTGGAGTAGATTCCACAAGGAATCTGAATATCAGAAGTGACATTAATATTTTATCTGCGTTGAGGTTTTCTAAATTCCTTCAGAAGAAAAATGTAGTATGATTTTAAAGAGAAGTCGATGTGCAAGTTCAAAAACTATTATAGGACTGGAATTGCAGAAAGGGGTTTTAGGTTATCCCCCCTCGCATACAAACATTTTTTTTTCATCCTTTTGACCTCAGCGTCATATTTAGAGAAGAGTCCATAAGGCCGCAACTTGTTTTTCCCAGACTTGTTTTCCTGCAGCAAGGTTTTAAATATCTCTTTGGAAAGAATTGTCTTTAAGGACAACTATCTGGATTTGAAGCATGTAAGTGGAACCAAAATCCATGTAAAAAAACCAAAAACCCTGTGTAAACATGCCCTAAGTACTCTGATGGGCTTAGTATGACCCAGAGTTTTGATCAGGCAAAACTTGCTTGCAGATTTTGTACACGTTTATATTGCAGTGCTGGGGAAAAATGTGACCTAAAAAATTGTTACTGGCAATCGTGTGTGTTTTCTTGAGATGTTGAATGGTCCTTATTGATGGACCAATTGACTTCTGGAGTGGGCGTTAAAGTGGACTGGACCTCTAGTCAACTCTGTCTTTGTAGCTTAAGAAAAAATGTCACAGGTGGTAGTAATGGACAAAGAGATTAGGTAGCAAAATGGCAGTGATGGGCAAAAGGCAATCAGGGGGATTAGTGTGACCCTTAGACTTGGTTGACCCTGTTCGCAGAAGTACCTCTAAAAGGTGAGGATGTCTGGGCTGTCATCCTCCCCCTGTTCCTGATCAATCCTAGGCTATAACCCCTTCACCAAGGGATAAGGATAAGCACAGCAATTCCCAGAAAGAGGACAATCTCCACCAAGCTACACTGCTAGAAGACTCCAGCGGAACAGCACACGGTATCAGCACAGATCATGGTCTCTGCAGAGAATGGACTCTTTCAGTGATACCAGCTAATCGGTTAAGACATTACTTAATGGCAGGGGGAGTGGACAACCACATCACTTGATAAACACAGCAGCAGCTCACCTGAAAACCCACAGAAGTTAACCGTTAATAGACTGAAGGAAAAACTCCATTTAATTAATGCAGAAATTCACAAAAAAAGTGAGTAGTTAACACGTGACAAAAATGTGATTTTTAGGGTAAAAGAAAAAAAGCATTGTAGTGAGGAAATTGTACATGTTCAGGTGGGAAGCAAAAGGCCTTGAAGAAGAAAATAAAGTGTGTGTGTGTGTGGGGGGGACTAGGTCTTATAGATAATAATGGCACAGCCACATGATGTTTGTTCAGCAATTTCCAGATCTTATCAATGTACGAAGCATTGTGCAAAGATAACTTCTTCTAAATTGATGGGTAAAGCCACCACAAGGAAGCAAAGCCCCCATTTCTTCCTAGATGATGGATCCACACATAACACATTTATGGCATGTCTGGTGGATGTGTCATAAATATATAATATGGAAATACCATTTAGAGATGCACGTCTCATTCATTGTGTCACTCCACCCCTAAAACTGACACCGCACACAGCTGTCTGAACCAAGAAGTGATAGACATACAGATCTCAGAAAAAGGGAATGTGTACAAGCTTTATCTCAGCTCCTTTAAGGAACAAATGTGATGTCTATCATTTATCCAGATTCCTCACCACACATTTTTTCCATTGCACTTTGTAGACAGATGACAATTCTAAAGGAAAGCGCGACGTATGGGGAAGTGCCGATGTTAACCTGTCACTCAGTACAGAAGTCAATGAAAAAGAAATCAGTGGGTGTCTGTATATAAAGATGATCTCATTACACAGAAAAAAAAAAAAAAAAAAAAAAAAAAAAAAGTGTATCTCACTTTAACAGTAAAGTGAAGGAATTTATCTGACACAGATTTATAACCCTAACAGGCTGGAAGGAATGTACATGTGTATCTGACTTCAAGGCTTCCTTTGAAAGGTTGTCAAGACCAATCAAACCTGTGAAGTACAAGAATCAGTCACCCTCCCGGTGTTAAAAAGGACTTAGAACAGAGAAATGGAATGACTACATAATCTGTAATCACTGATGAAAGGCTTTCCATGATATGGTCCAGGCTTGTTTCGTATAGTGATATAAGTGCCCACATTTATTAATGCTAATAGTCTGCTCAAGCTTAGTCCAGGCCATCTGACAAAGCGCCATATCACAGTCATGAACACTCTTATTTTATGCATCTTGGTTGAAATTAGGCAATTTCTTTTACCTTTGACAACTCTTAACCCCACACACCAGAAAGTTGTCATCTGAAATATCATTACTCCAGCAGCTGTCTCTAGAGAACAAAAATATTGACAGCCTGAAATCAGACATTACATGTTCTTCCGCTAATTCATGTGCCAGGATAGAGAAGGGGGTTACTCATTAGACTGTTAACCAAACCTGTTGATATCAGCGAGTTTGGCTAACATTAGTCTGATGGTGGGTTTACACACACCAATTTATCTGTTCAATATCTGAACCAATCTCTGGTTGCAGTGAAATCATGGATACATTGCTCCATGTTGTACACAGCCACAAAATTAAACAATGTATCCATGATTTCACTGCAACCAGAGATTGGTTCAGATATTGAACAGATAAATTGGTGTGTGTAAACCCACCATCATGTGTATGGGGCTTTTGGTTAGCCAATTTCAGGTTAGTTAAGCTGCATTTTCACTGAAAGATAATTGCAAACAAGCCATTTTTAAAAGCGATTGTTTCACGATTATCTTGCGGTTTGTACAGGATGCCAATCATCAAGCAAAATGCTCTTTCATGAGGTGAAATGATCTTTTGCACAGCACAAGATAATCATTCTCTTTGGTGCATCAACCTGTGTAATTGGGATTCGTACTGCTGGCATCTATGGCAATCTTGGTGCTCTGAGCTGGCAAGCTAGGTGCACTGAGCTGGCAATCTAGGTGCACTGAGCTGGCAAGCTAGGTGCACTGAGCTGGCAAGCTAGGTGCTCTGAGCGATCTATTACACATCTCTCAATGTGTATCATTTACTCCAGTTTGCCTGAGTAAACAGACTAGTAAAAGCCCAATCGGTAAAGGTTTATTTGTTGGCAGTCATATCATGACATTGGTAGGTCCAAGTAAAGGAACCCATAAAGTCAGGAGGAATCATAGTAGGGAAACAGGCATGTTTGATGTGTGCAGCTGGCCTTATACACCTGGCAAATGTTTAAGCATGGCAGATTGATGCCCCTTTTCTAGGCTATTTTAAAAACATGTTCAACAAGGTGCAGTCATTTAGGTTTTTTTTATACAGATCAATAATACAATTGTCTAAACTGATTTGCATCACAAAAGGTGCAGTTTTTGGCCCATTAAAAAGGTAAACGCGGGTACTCCCACTCCCCCCCCCCACCCCCCCCTCCTTTTCCGAAATGTTGTTACCAGACAAGACACGAGATCTTTTGTATATTTGAGGCATTGTCCTATAGAGCATAAACAACACACATGTACACTATGAAAGAAACCCGAATCGATGATAAGCTTTCCATGCTTTCACATATCCAACCATGAAAAAGCTATGGAAAATAGCATGGGAAATAGTGCACCAGGACAATAGCCCCATGTTAGCCCCTAGACACAACATACAGGATTGTTATGGCCTTACTAATGAACTAAAAACAGACAGAACATAACAAATTGTTAACTGGCAATGATTCATCTCCACTACATGTGATTGGGCTTCACAGTTTTGACAAGTCTGTCTTGATCTAATTGAAACAAACATCTCGTAGCATTCATCCATACAAAGGAAACACAACGTGACAGTCCTTGAGTCTTTGAAGGATCCAAACAACATACCCCTATTGTGACACCATACAAAATGACTACTACAAGTCGAGTGCCATCCATCAGCATTGTTAAGCACATATTGGCAAGGGACCAAGCCCAATTAAATGCCTGTAGGCTGCTGTACAAACCATGCCCACTCTTTCACTATGTTCACATATTTCATCAATTCCTATAATACATTAACATTCATGGTGCAAAACAAAGCGCCATTCTCCAGCGCACATGGCACAGCCCCATAATGGATGTGTGACATACTCTGCATAGCCAATGTGCATCTGGAACCAGCACTCCTCTGAGCCTCAGCTCATGGTGGCAACACGCCTTTAGCCTAACCGAACATGACAGCTGAATATGGAGCACGTGTAAGGAGCATTAGGTGTATCCAAAGCCGTGTCTAGGAAATTATCTAATGCTGAACCCAAGAGCTCACAGGTCCGCACAATGCCAAGGATTCCCTGGACAAGATAGCTAGGAATTCATTTCGAACAGTCATGTCATGCAGCCAAACAGAACACAAACTATTGTTTAGCCCCCTTGTCTGCCCCATCTTTATATGTCGCAGTATGTTGCATACATCAGATTGTTCTTTCTAAGAATACAGTAATACAATATAATAGAAGACATGCTGAAATACATATAATGTGCTACTTTTATTATTATATAAATATATAACATTAAGGGAAACAATGTATTGTAGAGCAGAAACGTTAACATATCACAAACATGTCTATCTAGACTCGCATCAGCCACTTGATACTACAGGATCAGTAATGTACTGTATGTATACCTTGACTCCACCAGCAGAATAGTGAGTGCAGCTCTGGAGTATAATACAGGATGTATCTCAGGATCAGTAATGTAATGTATGTACACAGTGACTGCACCAGCAGAATAGTGAGTGCAGCAACATGTTATTAATCACATGACTGACTACAGGATCAGTAATGTACTGTATGTATACTGACTCACCAGCAGAATAGTGAGTGCAGCTCTGGAGTATAATACAGGAGGTAACTCTGATCAGTAATGTAATGTATGTACACAGTGACTGCACCAGCAGAATAGTGAGTGCAGCTCTGGAGTATAAAACATGAGGTGTAACTCTGGATCAGTAATGTAATGTATGTACACAGTGACTGCACCAGCAGAATAGTGAGTAGCTCTGGATATAATACAGGAGGTAACTCTGGATCAGTATGTAGATGACACAGACTGACACAGTAGTGAGTGGCAAGCTCTGGAGTATAATACAGGATGTAACGCCTGATCAGTAATGTATGTTGTACACAGTGACTGCACCAGCAGAATAGTGAGTGAGCTCTGGGATATAATACAGGATGTAACTCAGATCAGTAGTGTATGTATGTACACAGTGATCGCACCAGCAGAATAGTGAGTGTAGCTCTGGATATAATACAGGATGTAACTCTGGATCAGTAGTGTAGTGTAGTACACATGATCTCCACAGAATAGTGAATGCAGCTCTGGAGTATAATAAGGAGGTAACTCTGGATCAGTAATGTATGTACACAGTGACTGCACCAGAGAATAGTGATGCAGCTCTGGAGTATAATAAAGGAGGTAACTCTGGATCAGTAATGTAATGTATGTACACAGTGACTGCACCAGAAGAATAGGGAGTGCAGCTCTGGAGTATAATACAGGAGGTAACTCAGGATCAGTAATGTAATGTATGTACACAGTGACTGCACCAGCAGAATAGTGAGGGCAGCTCTGGAGTATAATACAGGATGTATCTCAGGATCAGTAATGCAATGTATGCACACAGTGACTGCACCAGCAGAATAGTGAGGGCAGCTCTGGAGTATAATACAGGAGGTAACTCAGGATCAATATTTATAAGCACAGTTTTTTAGTAAAATAAAATGTTGACAAAGGTGGTTTAGGGTAACAGGGAGCTGCTGTTAGGGGCTTATGTAGGAGGCATTTCCTGTGCAGCAGGCGCTGCTCCCCGGCCATGCTGTCTAGGAGCACAGACATGGGAACATAACAAGTATTCAGGCAGAACACAGCGGCTCCATTCAAATGTCGCTCCTCCCTGGATCACAAACCCACAGCAAAAGGACAATCCGAAAGAGCATCGCCGTTACCATAACAATCCCCAGACCGGACCCCGGGACCGTCACATCGCCATCTCCAGGGGATTATAGACAGCGGAGACTGATCCCAAAATACAATGTAGCAGAGCCCAATATGCTGCTTCTTTGTGCATTGTGATAACTCACCAAGGTCCGATGAAAGCTGACTGGCACATGCCACTCTATGGGGCTATACTGGTAATCCAGCACTTTATCTTGTGGATCACCTCTGTTTCCTCTTTGATTGTAAGCTCTTGTGAGCAGCGCTTATATGTTACTAAGTATCATATTGTTTGGAAGAAAAAGAGGTATCACAACTACAAGATTATTTTGTTTCACCCACTGACAGCAATCAATCTTTCACATTGTCTGTACATGCCCCCCATGAATTGTAAAGCGCTGCCGAATATGTTGGCAACCTTATGGCAAACCACTGCAAACACCTATATCACAGTGCACGATGGTACATAACAGAACCAGCTCTGCTACATGCTATATATACACATTTGGTGCTATGAGAACACACAATTGCACCAGATATGATTTGTAACATCATTGTATCAATTAACATGATACATGGTGTTTCTCCAGAATAGCCCACATGTTTACCAGTATGATAGCCCCAGCCTGAGCTCACAGCCCTGGTCCACTCACCCTCAGCTCATGTCAGTGTGCACTCTGCTAGTCTTCATGGAGCAGTTGGGACAATTGTGTTCTTGTTTCCAGTCTCTCCAAGATGTTATAAAGTGTCTTCCAGCAGCTGCCCAGCTTTGTGAGGCTCACAGATGATATGCACCAGGCTTCCTGGAGGACACATGGGCAGCAGGCGGAGGAGGGGACACCCAGCCACACAAGGGGAGTGAGGAGCAGGCTGCACTGTGTCTGAGCACTGGTGGCTCTCTGCAGCCTGGCTTCATTCACACAGAGGTGTTAGAGGCACAAGGAGGAGGGAAGGCTGAGCACACCCACACTGCTCCTGCAGGAGGGGCTGGGGATATGCTAATACACCCAAAAGTCTTCCTGAATGAGGACAAAGGCATTGCCAATAGCTAGCAGTGTGGAAGTCAGAGGATCAGCCCAGACACATTCTCATCTTTATGCATAGAGACACGTGCACATGTTCAGTATTTGGGGAGTTTTTTACCTCAGTATTTGCAAGATAAACCACGAGTGGAACAATCAAAGGAAAACTATATTAGGCGGCCGTCACACGGTGAGATATCTTGCCAGATATCGTTTAAGCGATCTCCTTTTGATCGCTTAAGCGATATCGGGCAAGATATCGTTGCATGTAATCAAGCGATTTACGATGTTAAATCGCTTGATCGTGACATCGCTGATCTGAGGTTCGGTTCTCAGATCTAGCGATGAACGATGCAACGATCTGCATCATCGTGGTGTATGACACCACGATGATCCATCTCCCAGCGACCGCGCCTATGCTGGGAGATGGTAACTATGGTACACGTCGGGTAACTAAGCGACGCGCGGCGCCTAGTTACCCGATGTGTACCATAGTTACCAGCGAGATCGCGGCTCCACATCGCTGGTGAGTCTGTCTGTGTGACATCTCACCAGCGATGTGAGCGATATTGTAAGCGATTGCGCGTGCACGTGATCGCTTACAATATCGCTATAGATATCTGTGCGTGTGACGGCCGCCTTAGAAACACGTCACCACTTCTGGATTTATCACCCACTGCCGGTTTTTGCTACAAATACTGAGGTAGAAAACTCTCCAAATATCCAATGTATGCATTTAACTACGAATATTGAGGTAGAAAACGCTCCAAATACCCAATGTATGCATTTGGCTACAACTACTGAGGTAAAAAGTCACCAAATACCCAATGTATGCATTTGGCTACAACTACTGAGGTAAAAAGTCACCAAATACCCAATGTATGCATTTGACTACAAATACTGAGGTAAAAAATTCACTAAATACCCAATGTATGCATTTGCCTACAACTACTGAGGTAAAAAAATTAACCAAATACCCATTGTATACATACCACCTTAGGCTTTGTGCCCACACTGTGCATTTACCGAGGATTTTGCCATGTCTGTTCTGCGGATTTTTGTCAAATTCACAGCACTGCAGCTTCCCTGCAAAGACTATGGGAAATTAGAAGTGTTGTGCCCAGGTTGCGGATTTTTCCACAGTGGAAATGATGCATTTTCTGCAGAAAAATCTGCATCCTATCAATTTTTTCACCCATAGACCTCAATGTTAGCTCCAAAATTCACAGCAGTGTTCACACAGTGCGCATTTGTTGCGTATTTGTTGATTTGGTGCTTATTTTGCCCCCTCCCCCCAAAAAAAGCAGGATGTGAGGCAGGGTTTTTTCCCAGCCTACCTACCTTTATTCCCAGTCACAACAATGTGCAATTATTAAAAAAAATGCATCAGAATCCCCATGAAAAAACACCAAGACACCACCGTTTCTATGCGGATCTGCAGCACACATTCTACAGGGGTACATATCCTTAGGCCAAATTCACAGTATCTGGGCAGTATTTTACCTCAGTATTTGTAAAGTCCCTTTCATACATCTGTGCAAAACCGCACATGTGCGAGGGTCCATTTTATTTGTTCGTCTGTCCATGTTTGTGTGTCATCTGTGTGTTATTCGTGTGCTGTCCGTTTGCTATTCGTGTGACACCCGGATAGCACACACACAGCATGACTTTGAATACTCACCTGTCTCTGGTGCTGCTGTTAGGGTACTTTCACATCAGCAGCTGACCGCGGTTTTTTTCGCAGCCGCACCTGCCGCAAGTGCCAAAACCGCACTTGCCGCACCTGCCACAAGCCTGCCTATACATTGTATGGGGCTTGCCGCAACTGCGCCGCAACCGTGCCGCAAGTGCAGCCGGTATGCGGTAATCGCGGCAGATGCGTTTTTTTTCACCGCATCTGCCGCGATTTGAAAAAAACGCTGATGTGAAAGGGGCCTTACACTTGCTTCCGGGTCCACTTTTGCAGTCAGTGCAGTGAATATTCATGAGCTTAATGTGCATAAGAAAGTGTAAGGGCCGCTTTACACGTCGCGATATCGCAATGCAACATCGACAAAAAGTCACATGGTACGGTCGTTGCAGTTGATATCGTTCATGCATTGTGTTGTGTAAATGGGCAATGCGACGGGAAAAAATCGTACCTACGATATTGCAAGAAGAAAGTGCAAGCCATTTAACCGTACGATATTGCATATGCGATCTGGCAGGATCGTGCTGTGTGACGGCGCAACTACGGTATGATTTGGAGCACAACTTCCCCTATTCACTACAATGTTAAATGCTTGTTTCCTGGGTTGCTCATACCCAGCACAAAAAAGGGGCGTACAACATCGTAGTTGCGTTGCCTGCCGATATCTCCCTGTGTGACATCTACTATGCGATCTTGGACAAGTGCCAAAAACGTGCGCGCTCCCGTGAAATTGTATGCAATATCGGAACGATATTGCGACGTGTAAAGCGGCCCTAAGTGTAAAAATCAATTTATTTTAGTGACATGCGTTTTTTCCGGTACATGTCACACAGATTTTTTTCAGTGTGCGGTCCATGTGGCATCCGTGCTGATGGCCAAAAACAGACATGACACCGTGTGGAGCACACAGACATGCATCTGTTCCACAAGGAGACATGGTCCGTGTGAAAATACGACCGTGCAAAAATGACTATTTATTAACATTTTTGCTCACGCGCTCGTGTCTCCGGTATGTGGCAAAATGGACACCACCGGAGGCACGGATGTGTGAATGAGGCCTAAGCCAAAATTAGTAGTGGAACAATCATAGTAAAGGCCCCGTCACACAGAGAAACATCTCTGGCAACATCGCCGGCAACTCAGGGGCGTTGCCATTTTGAAGCAACATCGCTGGAGAGCTGCCCCGTGTAAGGGTACCTTTACACGCCGCAACCGCAGTGCGAATGGTTGACAGCGATTGATTGCGTCGCGGACATATTACTGCCACATTTATACCCAATCGCCTCCTTATTGCGGCGTGTAAATAGGGAATTTGGAGGCGATATGTCACCTCACCACGGTCGCCTGGTTACCGAGCAGGAGATGATTTGGCGGCGATAATTCCAGCAAGAAATATTGCCACCAAAATTGTCTCCTGTGGTTGCGGCATGTAAAGGTACCCTCACAGGGTGATATCAACGGCGATAATTGCTTCAGCAACATTGCCTGGTTTCAGGACAATGTCCTGAAACCTGGCGATGTTGCTCAGGCGATCTGCCTGAATTGCCCTGTCTGACACCGCAACAGCGATGTTGCAAGCAACTTCCCCATTGAGCCCAATGTTAAGGATCGCTGGCTGGGTTGAATTTAACCCTGGCAGCGATAGTTGCTTTCAACATCGCCGCTGTGTTGCCGGCGATGTCTCCTCATCTGACAGCTCACCAGCGATCTTGGCCAGCGGCCAAAAACGTGCGCGCTCCCGTCAGTTGCCGGAGATGTTTCAACGTGTGACAGTACCTTTAGGATTTGTTCACACGTATTAAGATATGATGTAGAAATTTGGTGAAGTTTTCAGCCTGTGTATGTTCCAGCATCTGAAGGTACCATCACTACCGTCACACGTAGCAATATTGCCGCCATATGGCTGGCAATGTGACGTGAGCGTGCACGTTCCAGGCACTTTTTTAAACATTGTTGTCACCCTGTCACACATAGACATCTCACGTGCGATGTTCGGCAATCCTGAGTTCCGGAAATCCCCTGCCGCAGACCAGAACCAATTTCACATACCCACATCGCCGCCAAATCTGAGCGTCACACGCCTCAACCACATCCGCGATGTGGGCGTAGAGTGTGAGCGCACCAAAGAGACAGGTGTGTCAGAGTGTTGTACACTGCGCTCCAACCACTCCGATTGGCCAACACAAATGCGTCGCCATTGGTCAGCTTTGTCAGGAAGTTTGCCCACTACATGACGCATGTGTCCTTTCTACTATATCGTGATTCAAATATGGCGCCATAGCCATGGCCAGCCAATGGGAATGCAGGAGCGACCACCAATCGCGGCAGACGGGGCGCGCCAAACAGAACGCTCAGGCACGCCTCTGAAATTGCTTCCAGATGGCCTGAGCTCGCTTTCTACATCACTAACGCCCAGTCACACGCCATGATGCACTGAAATCGTGTGGTGGAAATCGCCTGATTTCACTGCAGTGCAGGACGGTCAGGCGACGCTCCACCGGCGATTTCATGGCGTAAAATCTGCCTGTCTCACACCACTGTGCACAGGCGATGTGGTTTCCACATCGCCGAAATACACAAATTTACGGCGATATGGAAGCCATATTCCCATGTGTGACGGTACCTTTACAGTTCCAGCAAAGTGAATAGAATTTATAGAAATCTCATGTTCACTCTGTTTCTTTTCTTGATATGCGCCCACAGAAATATGTTGATTTCTCATTTGGTAAATATGCGTTTTATTTTCCCCATAGACTTGAATGAGATTTTGAATATACCGTATATACTCGTGTATAAGCCGAGTTTTTCAGCCCAAAATTTGGGCTGAAAAGTCTCCCCCTCGGCTTATACACGGGTCAATACGGTAAATGCAATGGTGGGGGCTGTGGAGGCTGGAGGAGGCGGGGGAGGCTGCTGTATGAGCGGCCCCGTCACGTGGGGCCGCTCATTATATATGCACTGCTTCCCCTGTCAATCAGCGGCAGGGGGAAGCAGTTCATATATGCCCCCCAAAATCTGGCACTGTCCCCCCTTGTAAGGGCCCCCCCACCCGCTGCTTATACATTACCATCCCGGTGTTCTGATCTGCGCCGCTCCTCGGTGCTCCTTCTTCATCCTCCCGTCCTCGCTGGGCTGCATCCGGGATCTCCGGCCGTCGCAGGCATATGACGTAATCGCGCGACGGCCGGAGATCCCGGATGCAGCCAGCGAGGACGGGAGGATGAAGAAGAAGCACCGAGGAGCGGCGCCGATCAGAACACCGGGATGGTAATGTATAAGCAGCGGGGGGGGCCCTTACAAGGGGGGACAGTGTCAGCTTTTGGGGGCTGTTGGTACCCCCAGGGGGCTGCTGGGTACCCCCTGGGGGCTGTTGGTACCCCCAGGGGGCTGTTGGTACCCCCAGGGGGCTGCTGGGTACCCCCTGGGGGCTGCTGGGTACCCCCAGGGGGCTGTTGGTACCCCCAGGGGGCTGCTGAGTACCCCCTGGGGGCTGTTGGTACCCCCAGGGGGCTGCTGGGTACCCCTGGGGGTTGCTGGGTACCCCCTGGGGGCCGCTGTATAACCCCTGGGGGCCGCTGTATAACCCCTGGGGGCTGCTGTATAACCCTGGGGGCTGCTGTATATACCACTGGGGCTGCTGTATGTACCACTGGGGCTGCTGTATATACCACTGGGGCTGCTGTATATACCACTGGGGCTGCTGTATATACCACTGGGGCTGCTGTATATACCACTGGGGCTGCTGTATACCACTGGGGTTGCTGTATATACTACTGGGGCCTGTATATGCCACTGGGGAGGCTGCTGTATACTACCATTGGGGTCCTGTATACCACACTGCTGGGGGCTGTACACCTGTGCTGGGGTCCACCCTCGGCTTATTCACGAGTCAATAGGTTTTCCCAGGTTTTGGGGGCAAAAGTAGGGGGGTCGGCTTATACACGGGTCGGCTTATACACGAGTATATACGGTACGTAATTAAAAACGCATATGCATTTTTTTTAAAGCTTCCTACAGCAGAAACGCGTTATAATCACATGAGATATCTGCAAACGACTTTATCAATAAAGTTTTTTTTGCATATGTTTTTGATCCATCCACTTGTTGTAAAGGTATGATTCTGCACATTGTCAAATCCTCACCATTTCCCCTATAGGCTTGCATTAGAAGCAAAAATTATGCAGGTAAAAAACAAACATGCATTTTTAGTATGCTTTTGCTGCAGAAATGCATAAAAAACTTATGTAATCCACACATAAGCATATCAATAAAGTTTTGTCAGAGCAAATTTCCATAAATTATCAAAAACAAAGCAGCTTTAAATACCAACAAGAGAAAAAAACGCAGTCAAAAATGAGATAAAAATTCTGCAACATCAAAAACTGTTTTAGCATTCATCCATTCTTATCATTCGACTGAAAAATTGCTCAAAAAAACAAAAGAAAGACTGTTCCTATACATTTCTATTGTAACCCTATGTGCACACAGTGCGTTTTTATGTTTTTTTTTTACAAAACTGCACCAAAATCTGCATCCCTATCCTGAACTCAGAAAAGTAAATAAGAATTCTGAAGTAATGTGCACATGTTGTTTATTTTTTCCTTGCAGATTTGGCGCAGGAACATCTGCAGAATGTCAATTCTTAGAGCGTTTTTTTGCACCCATTGAGTGCAATGAAGTCATGAAATAATGGTTGAAAAATGCTGCAAAAGCACAGTGCATTTTATGGTGTGGAATAAGTGCGTTTTTCTTATAAAAACACATAACTTATTAAAGGGACTCTGTCAGGTAATTTTTCAGTATGATACTTATAATATCCTTGCACACTGCCTGGGCAGACCTTTCATAATATGTAAAATTCGCTACTGTACCCTTTGTAGGTCTCTTGCTATAAGCACCTTCACACACAGCAGGCAGCTGCTTCACGAGTTCAGTCTATTACTTTGCAAATAGTCCGTAGTATGTAAATGTTCATGTATTATTCACTCCTTCCCAGGCTGGCATTCCCTCCCTCTGTGCTCTGTGTCTCACGTCTGGTTTCATTTTCATTTTGCTGTCCTGCACGGTGCTTCTGATGGGGAGGGAGAGGGAGAGATGGCAAGCACATATCCAATATTTGATAGCTCAGATCAGTAAGGCAATCTCCTCCATTTGTTGCTCTGAGCACAAGCTGTGCTATCTGTGAGAGATTCTATGTGTTTATTTGAACATTTGTTTTGCTACATACAAGGATAGCAGACAGAAGTATACAGCCCCTCAATGTGAGTGATTTCTACTGAACTTTACTAGTGTGCAGTGCAGTGGTAGCAATACATGAATATTCATTCCTTGGGGAGTGTTCAGCAGGGAACTAAGTGATCACTGACTGTGATTGACAGATGGAATTAATCTTTTCTTTTGCAGGAGGGAAGTATAAATAAAAGAAATACATGAATAGAAAGAGCTTCATGAGAGGAATTAGAAAATTATATCAGTTACATATGTATTCTGACCTGACAGATTCCTTTTAAATGTTGTGGAATGGATTTTGGTGACCAGAAGTAAGAAAATAATGTATTATCTTATTCATTCTCTCATCCTCTCTCTCATTCTTCTATATCTCTCTCATCCTCCGCATGGTAGGAAAACGCATCACTTAAGGTACCTTTACATGCCGCTACAGAAGGTTGAAAACAACCGGGTTTCGGAGACAAATGTATCTTGCACCGTCAAATCAACCCGAGGTAGCGGCGTGTAAACTAGCTTGTTGCCACCCGTCACTTTCGGCACCTGTTTCAGAGCAGTGTTCTAAAACAGGTTGATTTCAACCCGATGGTAGCGGCATCTAAATAAGGTAAGGTAAAGGTTTTTACGCCACCTAGTTAACTCCCTGGGGAGTGACACCCTCCGGGAAAACGCCCCCCCTTCAGCGATCATTGGTGGAAGCTCCTGCGTTACGATTGGTTGTCGCTGCATAGGGCAGCATATTTAAGGAGCTGACCAGTCACACTACACAATTGCAATAGCGTCATGTATTAGCCAGCCTTCCTGCGCTGGCTGGCCAATCATGATGCTATTGCATTGTACAATCATCGTACGAGCGTCTCGTAATCCACAACTCTGGCACGCCTATGTGTTGTCCCTGCTGTCCCAGGTCCTCCCATATTACCTTCTGTAGCAGTGTGTAAATGAGGGACGGTGCTCTACAGAAGGTAACCTGCGGCACCCGGCGGTGCCTCCAGGGATAAATTAAACCTTCTGTAGAGCACCTTGTAGCGGCGTGTAAAGGTGGTATCTGGTACCGTTTGCAACCGTTGGTACGTGCTCGTGCACGTGAGACACCCGGTTGGTTATAACCTTCTGTAGCGGCGTGAAAAGGTACCTTTACGCATACAAAAAATACACGATAAATATTGAAAAACCCATTGTGGATTTTGGTGTGTTTTTCTGCGGGGAATGCAGATTTGGTGCAGAAAATTTCCGCACCAAATCTGCAGCAGGGGAATATAACCTAAAACCCTTCTGCTGGTCATATGTCGAGTCTTATCATTGTTTTTTTTCTCCTTCAGGTTTAGACAGTAAAGAAAATGTATACCACTTCTTCGAATCGGTTCCTAACAGCAAACGCTAAAAACTAGGCACAGTTCAGTTCTACAGTCTGTATAAAATATTTCAGAACAAATCTCAAGTAAAGAACATTTTCCAAGGTAATTTCAAAATGATAGTTTTTAACAACCTCAAAACATTCTTTATTCACATACCGTGAGGGATTGTCCACACAACATCTTTTTAAGACAGGGAAATTTAATGTGTTTTCAATAGGAATATGCAAATTGTCACTTCAGTGAGGAAGTAGATAAACTCTAAGGCCAGTTTCACACCACGATGTGATCAGGTTCCGATGCGAACCTGACAGCCCCGGACCCGATTTTGATGGTGGGTTTACACACACCAATCATTGTATCCAATCTCTGAACCAATCTCTGGTTGCAGTGAAATCATGGACAGATTGCTCCATGTTGTACACAGCCACAAAATGGAACTATGTGTCCATGATTTCACTGCAACCCGAGATTGGTTCAGAGATTGGATACAATGATTGGTGTGTGTAAACCCACCATGACACAATGTAGACCTATAGTGCCGGATGGCAGTGATTTGCCATCCAGTTTTGTCCCTGTCCGGCAGCATCAGGCTGCATTACTTTTTTGGCCCGGACACAAAAACGGAGCTTACAGCATTCTTGACTGTCCGGGGCACAAAATTAAACCAAGCCGGATCCTGCCGGATTCACCTGGATCTGGTGCGATCCAGTGCCCCCTAACATGGGAGTCTGTGGTGCCGCATTGTTCCGGACCCGACAGAGAATCTGCCAGGTTCCTGGACGGCAGGTGCTGAAGCTCAGTGCCGGCCGAGCTGAACTTCAGCACCTGGAGCTGTCCCCTGCTGAGATTTCAGGGCTGCAGATAGCACCCCGTTAGCCGCGATTCTGTCATTTCAGCAGGGACAGCTCCTGCAAAATCCTGCCAAATCCTGCTGCAAACAGGACAGGAGGGCATATTAACCTTCTGGTTCTGTTTGTTCGGAGCAATCAGGCTGTGTCCGGTGCATCCAGCAAAACACTGGACACAGCCTGACAGCTGAAAAACCGTGGTGTGAAGCTGCTCTGATGCTACCTAATAAAGGTAGCAATCCTAAAAGTCATAATTGACTCTTTAACAAGCCTTTTAATCTGATTTAGGATTTGTGATAGATCAGAACCCCAAACTGCAGAGGGAAGACGCTCCAAGAAATGCCAGCA
>JARQOC010000003.1:774642334-774807773 GCA_033576535.1 Allobates femoralis
ACATCGTGGAAATGATTTAAATATTGTTTCCACGATGTCTGCAGGCTCATATCCATAGTAAACTGCAGGTATCTAGGCAGCGCACACTGCCTAGATACCCAATGTATACCTTGGTTACCAGCCTTCTCCGCTCACCGGCTGGTATCCAAGGTACACAGCGGGTAACTAGGGTCCCTAGTTACCCGCTGTGTACTTTGGATACCAGCCGGTGAGCAGAGAAGGCTGGTAACCAAGGTATACATAGGGTATCCAGGTAGCGTGCGCTGCCTAGATACCTGCAGTTTACCCTGGATACCAGCTCCCAGTGCTTGCTGAGAGGCGCTGGGAGCTAGCTTATCGTGTCTCCCGGTGTCACACACAGCAATGCTGCGTGTCCACCGGGTGACCATCGCCAGATTTTCGGTCCAGTCCGAAAATCTGGCGACCATCAACCAGCGATTTAGGGTTGATGCGCCCTGTCACACGCGTCAATATTGCTGCAACGTCATGTGCAGCAGCGATATTGCACGTGATATTGACGCGTGTGACGGCCCCTTATGAACCCCACTTCTAAATATTAATCAGCCTGGTTAAACAGGCTGCAATCATACATTGAAATAGCAAAACACCTGTTCATTGGGTGAAGTGTTTTTAAAACTCGCTTAAAAATCATCAATCCCTTCTGCACATTGTCCTGTGTAAACACAACCATGTGCTGTCGAGAACAATAATTTTCTACAGAATGATTATGAAAGTGCAGTCGGCCTATCTAAACCGACCGATCAGATATTAAACACTGATCAGCTTCCATGCAGAGGTCTAGCAATAGTTTAATGGATGTGATTTTGTAGTATCAACATACCTAAAAGGGAATCTATCACCAGGTCTTCACTACCTCATTCGAGAATGTCATGACATAGAGGTTGAGAACCTGATTCCAGCAATGAGTTACTTACTGAGCTGCTTGTTGTCATTTTCCTAAATCCCTGTTTTATCTGCTGCAATTCTGGCAGATCTCTGAATACTGAGCTCTGTATAACCTGTGCACACCACGGAATGCTGCTTTCTGTGTACTCTGTGCATAGGCAGAAATATGCTAATCAGGGTTTGGAGCTCACGTATAAGGTGAACTATCTGACAGCGGGTTTACTAGTCCTCTAGTGATAATCTCCTTCTGATGACACAAAGAGTTTATCAAAACTGCAGCAAGCAACCCAATAAGTGACAAATCACTGGAATCAGAGTCTCTGTCTCTACCTTATGCTGCACTTAGATTAGATGGTAAAATCCTGATGATAGATTCACTTTACTGATAAGACATCAACTGACAGCGTGCACAGTGCACATTTCAGGACCGCTCCACCTGAGGTCCCTATGAGGGGTGTAAGGGTCTGACAATTGTCCATTTGTGTAGAAGGGAATCTAGGCCATTAGAGACGTCAAGAACAGAGCCCCCAGCCTTGTACGTGTCATTTCTAATACTGATCACCTATGTGACAGAAGGGACATGGAGCCTTTTGAGGCAACATGGAGCATAAGGGACTGTCACCTCTACACCCACAAGAGCTACACCCATCACCAATGTGTTACGATAATTTATGTACACATTATACATTTGTACCATAAATAAATGATATAAGTATATACATATTCACATTATAGATCAGTTATAAGTATATATTATACATCCTACTGTATAGAAATCTATAGCCAGTCCTGGGCTGCCGTAACCTTCATTCCTATTCCTAGGGACAGACCTATGTACAGATCAGTGGATGTGAGGAATAGTATATATCCCAGAGGCAGAATAACCCAAGACAAGACACCTGAATGGAGCAGGTCATTGAATCACATTATCCTGATGAAGACTATTTAGTACTGTAGCTGAAATTGACCAACTATTGATTCCCAAATGATAGCCTTGTGGGAGTCATTATTCCCTGCTGACAGAGGGAGGCATACAGTTTATCTCATTTTATAAGTATTGACAGATAATATCAGATACTTTCTTAATATCCCTCTTTGGCACCTAGGAATAATCCATAGTAGCCGTGCAGATCTTTATGCCATGTCTAATTTATTAATTTGCAAAAATATATAATCCCATGGAAGTATTGTAGTGTGTAATTATATGCATTCGATTTAGTTTACAGCACTATATACAAGTAATATGTTCCCATGTATTTGTGCCTTTACATGTAGTCAGCGCCACTTATTTATTATAGCTTATTACGGTATATACCAGGCTGATGGACAGCAATCTGTCGCCATCTAGTGGCTGAACAAACACGATCTCCAGACAAAGTCCTGGACAGTCACTGACTGATAGAATGATATGTCCTAACATGCCAGTGACCTCACTCTGCTGCGATATGTAGTTCTCTGACAGCTGGACAACCACAGTTTGGATTATTAAGTGTATGTGCCCACGCTGCAGATTTGATGCAGAAAAAACTGCAGCATGTGGCCTTGTGCACACGCTGCGTTGTCTGGTGCAGATTTCGTTCAGATTTGTGACAAATCTCCATGCCTATCCTGGAGTCAGCAAAGTCAATGAGAATTCTGAAGTGTTATAGACTTGTTGCTTATTTTTTCCTTGCAGATTTGCTTGTAGAAAAAATGTGTGTGTCAATTCTTGGTGCAAATGTCCTGTGTTTTTAAGCCTTTCCAGACATATCATTTATTATAATGTCATTTATTCCATGACACTTTACATGTGATAAGGTGCATCCATAGTGAGGTACAATAATCATGAACAATACAAGCACACGGGTACAGGAAGAGAGAAGACTCTGCCCACAAGGGCTCACAGTCTACAAGGGATGGGTGAGGATACAGTAGGTGAGGAGAGAGGACCCTGCCCACAAGGGCTCACAGTCTACAAGGGATCAGTAAGGATACAGTAGGTGAGGAGAGAGGACCCTGCCCACAAGGGCTCACAGTCTACAAGGGATGGGTGAGGATACAGTAGGTGAGAAGAGAGGACCCTGCCCACAAGGGCTCACAGTCTACAAGGGATGGGTGAGGATACAGTAGGTGAGGAGAGAGGAATGTGCCCTCGGGGGCTCACAGTCTACAAGGGATGGGTGAGGATACAGTAGATGAGGAGAGAGGACCCTGCCCACAAGGGCTCACAGTCTACAAGGGATGGGTGAGGATACAGTAGGTGAGGAGAGAGGAATGTGCCCTCGGGGGCTCACAGTCTACAAGGGATGAGTGAGGATACAGTAGGTGAGGAGAGAGGACCCTGCCCATGAGGGCTCACAGTCTACAAGGGATGGGTGAGGATACAGTAGGTGAGGAGAGAGGACCCTGCCCACGATGGCTCACAGTCTACAAGGGATGGGTGAGGATACAGTAGGTGAGAAGAGAGGACCCTGCCCACGAGGGATCACAGTCTACAAGGGATGGGTGAGGATACAGTAGGTGAGGAGAGAGGACCCTGGCCGTGAGGGCTCACAGTCTACAAGGGATGGGTGAGGATACAGTAGGTGAGGAGAGAGGACCCTGCCTGCGTTACTTATCAGTCTCCCAACAACAGGACTTACCAGCTCTCACAACAATATTTTAGTAAAAGATTGTATTCTAGAAGCAAAAATTACTTTCTCAGAAGTCTTCATTGTGTTGTTCCTCTGTTATCTTTCCTAGAAATATAAGAATACGTTTGGGTGTTATCACTTTGGAGTGAGTCCAAACATAGTTTGATGTTGTCAAAACAGTACGGCCATCTGTTATCATAGGTCCGATCCTGGATTGCAATGCACAGGTTCACTGCATGTCTTGTGACCAGTGACATAATTTCAAGCTCATGTGCCCTAATGGGGCCCCCGATTGCTGCAAATTTTTTATATTATTGTTTTTTTCTCATAGGGTTGTGGGACTTTTTGGGCCCCTTAGACTCTAGGGCCCAGGAGTGATTGCAAATCCTGCATCTATTGTAGTTATACCCCTGCCTCTGACATGAGTGTGAGGCCCTTTTCACATCTGTGCTTGGCTGCGTTTGGCTGCATTAGCGCATGCAAATGCAAATGCATGCGCTAATGCACTCATTAGTCCCTATGGGCGAACGCATGCAAACGCAATACCAAAGACAACTGCAAAATACGGTTGAGTTTGAGCGCATGCATTTGCTGTAGCGCACAGAAAACATTGCCGCCAATGTTTTCTGTGCGCCACAGCAAATGCATGCATTAAAACGCAACCGCACTTTGCAGTTGCGTTTGGTATTGTGTTTGCATGCGTTCGGCCATAGGGCATAATGGGTGCATTAGCGCATGCATTTGCAATTGCATTGGAATTGTGTTTGCATGCGCTAATACAGCGCTAAAGCAATGCAAGCGTAATGCAGCCAAACGCAGCCCCCCTTAGATGTGAACCCAGCCAGAGAGCCTCGTATATTTCTATGAGGCTGTCACACTCGTGAGACACGCGGGCAGTCCATGCATTGTGATCCAATGATAAAGAACCCTCAGTCTCTTGTAGTGACACTGCTGGTGAGGGGACTGGTAAGGATGTGTTCACACAGTGCTTTCTGCATCTTTTTTTTACCCTTGAAAAATGCTGAGTGTTGGTAGGAAGAATACTGCATACAATACACACTTTTTTAATGCGCCTTTCATGCATGTTTTTAATGTGCTTTTAATGTGTTTCATACATATTCAATTAAATGAGTTAAGTGACTAGGGTATGGGGACTCGGGTATCTGGGCCCTCTGCTGCTGATAGGGATGTCACTGGTGGCCTGCCCAGACCCTTGGTCAACTAAAAAGGGGTAGTTGGAAAGGGAATAAAAGTTTATAAATTTATCGTGACGCCACCCGCAGATTCTGGTCATGTAACACCAGCGCCGCCTCAGACCTCCGGAAGGCAATGGTACAGCAGCCGAGATGGTACAGCTCCCTGCAGGTAGAGCTGGCTCTCCGGGGCAGGGATGCACCTGTAGTGATGGAGGTGCTGATGATGGAGATAAGTAAGTTGCAGAACAGCAGTGAATAAGCACACAGAGACTCTGTCACTCTACCTGGGTCCTTTACTGGAACAATGCTGATGGATGTACAGTTCACAGAAAACAGCCGTTGTTAAGTAAGGATAGCCGGCCGGGTAGTCACAGTGGGCTGCAGAGTCTCTGAGTCTCCCGTGGTATGCCTTCCTTGTTTCTAACCCGTGTCCTGCTGCTACTGCCTGTCCGGGAACAGCCCGCTTAGTACCAGGCCCATTGGGGCGAGCTCAAAGCTCGGTGGGTTATCCTTGTGTGACTGGTTTCCTTTCTGAGAGGGTGTTGGGGCTGGTAGACGGACCTGCGACCTCCGGTGTTACGGCTCAGGGGCTGAACTCCCCGTGCCGCATCTTCGAAACTCCCTCCTCCCCTATCTCCTCCCCTAGGGTACGGGCCCAAAACCATCTATTCTAGGTGGGTGTGTGGGAGTGCTAGGATGGGATCCTCCTACAAATCCTACATTCCACTGTGACAGGGATAACTACACACTCATTTATGGGTGCAGTACCCCAACTGTGATGCCTGACCAGTGGGGCGCCATATTAAGCAACATAGCAAAAATGCTGAAAGACTTGACATGCAGTGGCTTTTATTTTAAAGTACTACAATGCAAAAACACAGGAAAAAACATACTGTAAGAATGAGATTTTAGAAATCAGTTATTTTGCAGCTACGGTAAAACGTTTGCATGAAAAAATTCTACTTTTGAAAAAGCCTTAGTACTTAGTTTATATATCAATACTTGTCTAGGAGGACTAACAGAGGAACGGCGCAATGCAGTGTTCTAAGAAAAGATTACTGATTTGTTATCTCATGAGAAACATAAATATTCACTCAAACAGGAGATGTGACAAATTATATTTAATGCAGCACTCCAACATTTTTTTCTGCCCTGAAGTAGTGCTGCCCCTGGTCTTATTCTCATCCTCTAGCATTTTCACCTTTTACCAACGCCTCTCCAGTCCCACGATGCCATCTTGTGACTGCAATGTCTGGCAGGAAGTCAGAAGTTACATCACAAGCTCTAAGTGCAACTCTATGAGAGCCTGAAGGAGGATCTCATTGCATTGAAGTGTTACCTCCGGGACGCTCTATGAAACACTGCAGGGTCCAGCAAACTGCCTGAGACCAACGAGAGCAGTGCTTATAACAGATAAAGACACTGGAGGGTGAATATGACTAGTGGCAGGGATCCTAGATTTAAAGCTCCAATCCAACAGTAAAATATATAAAAAATAATGGTAGAGTAACCGGTGCTTTAGAGGGATCTGTCAGGTCTAAAATCCGTATGTAACTGCAATAATTTTCCAATTCCTCACTCTTAGCTTTCTCTATTCATGTATTTCATTTATTTATATTTCCCTCCTATACTCCGTAAACTTCAAATAATGAGAATCATTCCATCTGTCAATCACAGTGAATGATCCACTTAGTTCTCTGCACTCCACTCCCCATAGGATGAATATTCCTTTCACATATTCATATCACTGCACAGGAGATCAGTAGGGGGGATCTGTATCCTCCTCTCTGCTCTCTGTGTTTGCAGCAACACAAGAGTTCAAATAAAAGACAGCATCTGGCACAGCATAGCAATATGGATATCTGCTTAGAGAAACAAATAGAGACAACACCTTATCTACATCAGGTAATGCAGACATGCAATAGCTCTCTCCCTCACTGTCTTCAACACAGCGCAAAGGGAGGAGAGAGTTGCTGAGAAGGAGTGCATAATAATTGAACAGTTTAACACAGCTGGACTTATTGTCAATATGATGTACAGCTCCATACAGAGTCTGAAAATGCTTATAACAAGGAAACTACAAAGGATAGAATAATGATTTTACATGTTTTTAAAAAGACTGGCAAGGCACTATTCAAGGTAATATTAGTATCATACTGAAAAATGACCTGACAGTGTCCCTTTAATAAAGACTTC
The DNA here is from genome assembly GCA_033576535.1 of Allobates femoralis. Lineage (NCBI taxonomy): Eukaryota > Metazoa > Chordata > Amphibia > Anura > Aromobatidae > Allobates > Allobates femoralis. The sequence goes on from JARQOC010000003.1 coordinate 774,649,245, forward strand.
TATGAAGTGACAATATGCAAACTATGAACTTGTAAGCCATATCTGGCCACTAGAGGGAGAATTGTAGTCTATGTTGAACTGTGCCAGATGCATTCCTACATGATTCAAGTCGTAGATATCTAAGGAGTCAAAAGTCTTATAGCTTGCTATGAGGCTGATACATTAAGGTGTTTATGTGCCATTACTATTATAGATGTAGCATGGTTCGGACGGTTGTGGTAAAACTTTACTGTCAAATTCATGAGAAGTCGAGCTAAGTGGTGAAACTTAAGGCCCCGTTACATGTTGCGATGTGGCAGCGATCCGACCAACAATGTGAATCGTTGCCACATCGTGAACTGATTGCTGGTGAGCTGTCACACAGGCAGACTCACCAACGATCAGGACCAGCGAGAACAGTGGTAACCATGGTAAACAGTGGGTAACTAAGCTGAGCGCGGCGCTTAGTTACCCGCTGTTTACCATGATTACCAGCTCCCAGCGCTTGCTGTGTGGCGCTGGGAGCTCGTTCATCATTGGTCTCCCACTGTCAGACGCACCAATGCTGGTCGTCCAGCGGGAGACCAACGATAAATTTATGGTCCTGGCCATAAATCTACGATCAACGACTTATCTTTGATATCGTTGATTGTTGATACGTGTCCAACACAACAATGTCGTTTCTACATCACTGCAACGTCACCAAACCTAATGAAAATCTATGGTGGGAATCTGCACGTAAAACTCAGTGGTACCTGCCAGAGAAATTGTCATGTTGTGGATTTGAAACGCACCACAGATCAGTTTATACTAAGGCCAGGTTCACATTACGTTTGTGTTTTCTGTTTAACAAATCCGTTGTACAGCAGCACAAACGCAATGTAACAGATGCGTTAACGAATCCATTGGCTTCCATTCAACAAGCGCATACTAACGCATGTCAAATTAGGGATACATTTGCAAGTATGCGTTTGTTGAGACACACAGGCAAACACGGACTGCAGCATTTTTCAGTCCATTACAAGACAAATGCAATATAATGCAATGCTACAGCATTGCATTGTATTGCATTTGCAATATATGATAACACAAAGATGATAGGACAGAAAGATAGATAGACAGACAGTCAGAGAGATAGGAGAATCGCATTACCAGCCTCCCTGCTCTGTCTCCCCACTCTCTCTGCTGCTTCTAGTGCCACTTATTAAATGAAACCTGACCCCTCCAAATCGGTCCCCAGCCTCTAAAAACCTGTCCCTGCACCTTCCTATAAGGTTTCAAGCTATCCCTCTCTTTCCCTTTAGAGATTCTGTAATGTGGAATAATCACATTTATTACCTGGCAAATTTGCGCCTTCTGCTGCCCTGAGGAGTCACAGTGGGTACTACCTCTGGCTCCTTATCGCCGCCTATACTGTTGTTTTTCACACCCCAATGGGCGTGAAAATGAATGTTGATGATCCTGTGTCAGATCGCTGGGCGGGCTTAGCCAGAATGGCGCAAATCGCGTCATTTCCGGCGCTGTGACGTTGATACACCTCACACTGCGCATTAAGCTCATGAACATTCATTCAGCGACCCGGAAGCAACAGAGAGCGGGGAGACAGAACAGGGAAAGTGGTAATGCTATTCTTGCCTCTATCTTTCTAGCTATCCTTTCTATATTTCTATCTATCATCTATCTTTCTATCTATCTATCTATCTATCTATCTATCTATCTATCTATCTATTTTTTTCTGTTTTGTATCTATCTATCTATCTATCTCATGTAGCGAACACATTTTTGAGGCATCAAAAATGTAAGTGCTCAAAAATGGCTAAAATTGACACTTATGATGTCACTTATAACAGAAACCATTAACATTTTTGTAGTAACGGACAGCACAGGCGTAATGTGAACCTAGCCTAAATGAAGAAGAAGCCTCATCTGCCTGTGCCCTACGGTGCTTATGTGACATCCCAGACTCCGGTTTCTACAGTGGTATTGACTCCCTCGGGGGAAGGGGGGGTAATGTTATGCTTGGAAGCAAGAAGGAGTATCCACACCAGGTAAGCGCATGGCATGCAACACTTTTCCTGACTCCGGACCGGAAGGGGGAGCTCTGAAACCCAAGTTCAGGGGAGCTCCAGTATAAATTCAGGCCTGGGGGTGAGGTTAGTCAGTTTAGTTCCTAGGAGGACTGTGATGACGACCTGGGGGCTGGAGCGGTGCTAAGCTCGTCCCAGGTAAAGTCGAGAGTGAGGGAAAAGCAAGCGTGAGGGACCCATAGAAGAGGGTCTGAGGAAGGAGAGAAGTAGGCCTGGGGAGTGGAGCCAGCCGACCGGCTCACCCCAGTGCAGAGCGCCAGAAACGGACACTGGAGTCCGAGGTTGTCAGGGTATTCCAGATGCAGCAGCCAAAACCGGAGGACAGGAGATTCCGCATCTCCCGGCCACAGCAAAGCACCAGATGGCACAGCAGCACTGGAGAGCTCAGAGCCAGTTGCCAGAGGAGTATTTCCCTGGGAAGGGCTCAAGCTGCCTGCCATAATGGTGAGAGACTTACAAGCAGGAAGAGAGGGTCACAGCTTAGCTATAGGCAGCCAGGATCGGCAAGGAGGAGCGCAGCAGGAAGTCCTCAGAACTTACGGGGTGAGGAGATCCCTGACTTGCTTCGAGGCCACCCGGACTCACAACACCACCTGTGGACAGTATCCCGGTTTCTACCTGCAACTACCAGTAAAGGTAACGGAGACTACGTACTGTGTGTCTGTTGGTTACACTGCGCCCTCAGTCCTGCACCCCAAGAGTTAGGGGAAGGGAGGTAGAAAAACAGGGAGTTTTAGTTTGTCCAGAGGAGAAGAAGGAAAGGGAGCCCCGAGAGAGAAAAGGGGTCTCCGAGGGAGGAGGCCTGAGAGAAGAAAAGGCAACCCAGGAGAGGAGAGAGGGGACCCCCATACCGGAGCGCCCATACTCCAGGGGGAACCCTGGTCCACCACAGACAGCCGGCTCCGAGGACGCGGTGCAGGTAGTCTAGCCCCTGAGCCACCAATACCGCCCATCGCGGGTCAGTCAACCGGCCCCGACACCCTGCCCACACAGCACCGCCACACCAGGATCACCCATTAACCGTTGAACACCCCTTCTTAGGAGCTGGAAGCATGGGAACTCAACAGCACCCCAGCGGGCCTGGTAATAAGGGGGTAGTGCAAGGACAGGAATCAGCAGCAGGACCTGGGATAGTCAAGAGAAGGCATTCCACGGGAGTCTCCGAGAGATCTTGCAGCCTGCTGTGACTTCCCGACCGGCTACCTCACGAAAAGACTGTTTTGTTTTTACTGTGAACTGTATTGCCACCAGAACTGTTCCAGTAAAGTACCCAGGTAAAGTGACAGAGTCTCCGTGTGTTTGTCCTATTACTACATTGCTGATAATCCACCTGTGCACTGCCTGTGGCTCCTGTGTGCTGCCTGGGGCCTCGTGCGCTGTCTCTGCACCCCTGTGTGCTTTCTGTGGCTCTGTGCATTGTCTCAGGCCCTCTGAGTGCTGCCTGGGTCCCCTGTGTGCTACCAGGGGCCCCTTGCACTGCCTGGTGCCCTGTGCACTGCCTGGGGCCCGTGTGCACTGCCAGGGGCTCCTGTATGCTTCTTGGGGCCACTGTGCACTACCTTGTGCCTTGCGCACTGCCTGGGGCCCTGTGAGCTGCCTGGGGCCCCTCTGTGCTGTTTGGGACCCTGTGCACTGCCTGGGGCCCTGTGCACTTTCAGGGTCCCCTGTAAGCTGCCTGGGGCCCCTGTGCGCTGCCTTGGGCTCCTGTGCTCTGTCTAGAGTCCCATGCACTGTCTCTGCCCCCCTGTATGCTTCCTGGGGCCCCTATGCACTGCTTGGGGCCCTTGTGTGCTGCCTGGAGCCCCTGTGCACTGCCAGGGTCCCCTGTATGCTGCCGGAGCCCCTGTGCACTGTCAAGGTCCCTGTATGCTGCCTGGGTTCCCTGTATGTTGCCTGGGACTCTGTGCACTGCCTGGGGCCTTTGTGTGCTGCCTGGGGTCTTTGTGTGCTGCCTGGGGCACCTGTGCACTGCCTGGGGCACCTGTGTGCTGCCTGGGGCACCTGTGCACAGCCTGGGGCCCTGTGCACTGCCTGGGACTCCACTGCACTGTCTGGGGCCTCGTGTGCTGTCACCGCCCCTCTGTCTGCTGCCTTGGGCCCCTTGCGCTGTCTTTGGGCCCATGTGCTCTCTCAGCCCCCCTGTGCACTGCCTGGGGCCCCTGTGCGCTACCTCGGGCCCCTGTGCACTTCCTAGGGCCCCTCAGCGCTGCCTTGGGTCCCTTGTGCTGTCTGGGGTCCCGTGCACTGTTTCTGCCCCCTGTGCTCTGCCTGGGGCCCCTTGCACTGTCTGGTGCCCCGTGTACTCTCTTATTCTCCCTGTGTGCTGCTTGAGGCCCCTGTGTGCTGCCTGGGGCCCTGTGCACTGTCTAGGTTCCCGTGCGCTGTCTGGGGCACCATGAGCTGCCTCTGCCCCTTGTGTGCTGCCTGGGGCCCCTTGCACTTTCTGGGGCCCTGTGTGCTCTTTCAGTCCCCCTGTGTGATGCCTGGGGCCCTTGTGCACTGCTTGGGGCCCTGTGCACTGTCTCTGCCCCCCCGTGTGCTGCCTGGGGTCTCTGTGTGCTGCCTAGAACCCCTGTGCACTGACTGGGGCCACATTATTGATTATACCCGGGGGTATAGTTTGGGCTAGGGCATAATATACCTGGGGTATATTCTGGCCCAGAGGGGTATAATCTGGCATAGGCCAATTTATACCCCGGGGTATAGTTTGGCCTAGGCCATAATATACCAAGAGTATAATCTGGCCTAGCCACTTTAGCCCGTGTATATTCTGGTTAAGGGTGTTACTCTGGCCTGTTACACCGGGTCTCGACCCCTGTTACTCCCCAGAAGTACCCAAAGCCTGGTTCCGAGTACCCCAGGGCCCTGGGGCGTATCAATTACACTGATAACTAGTAATGAAGAATGCAAGGTCTTCTCTACCAAAGACATACTGGTAAGGAATATAGATTGTGAGCCTCAATGGGGACAGCATTGCAAAATGTATGTAAAGCGCTGTGGAATTAATAGCGCTACATAAATGAATAAATATTATTATTATTATTGCTGTGACAAATGGTGGGGGGTTAGGCATAGGGGCTGTCCTATTTAGAAGGGAGAACCCCACTGTGGTCAGCAAAGAAAAGTCAGAACCTTTGTTGTGATGACTAGAAAAGTGAAAGTGGCTCCTTTTACTACTTAAACTAGGAACATAAAATGCAACTTTTTGTATGGACAAATAGGAACAGTTAGGGTGCATCCTCACGATCAGCGTCTTTGCGCTGCGTCCAAAACGCTGCATTGTACAGTACTAGCATAGTGGATGGGATTTCAAGAAATCCCATCCTCACTATGCGTAACACGCCCACAGCGTGTCTGGAGCTGCGGTGCAGGTTGCCGGGAGTCCGCTCCTCCGCAGCATGTTCATTTCATGCTGAGGAGTCGGAAGCGCTCCCATTGGGTGACTGCAGGGAGAAGCCGCCCCGCAACCGCCGCACACGGTGAGTACAGGGCGGCTGCGGTCTCCCTGCGGCCACCCGCGCCTTCCCTCAGGTCCGGAGGAGCTGCATCCAACACGCAGCTCCTCCGGACCAAGTGCACGCACCCTTAGGGTACGGACACACATCCGTGAAACTTGGATGACTGTAGTGCGCATTGCAGTCGTACCAATGTTATTCAATGTCTGAGAACACATTTCAGAGTGTCAGAGGTTTTTTCCTCATCAGATTCACGGAAGTCAAAGCAGTCACAACATGCTGCGACAGTCTGCGATTCACGTCTGAAACTCGCCAATGCAAGTCTATGGGTCCTACAAAATCACGGACCACAGTTGGACCATACAACTCTGATCAGAGTTTCACAGCTGAAACAATTGCCAAGCTGATTTCATTCAAAAATCGCATGCAACTCTTGGATTGCACTCGGACCACACTCTGATTACTGTTGTACAGCTCTCGGATGTGGTCTCAGGAAGTGTCACACAGTAGCTTCACTGTTGGATGCAAAACGGATCAGGACTCTGAAAAAACGCTCCGATTCACGGATCCGAGAGTCGGACGACTTTTGTCAGTCGCATGTGTGTCTGTACCCTTATAGTTTGCTCTACAAAAAAAAATCTTTATACCAAACTATATGCTTTCTTTCATTTTCACTACATGTACAGATAATATGGGACAATACAGAGTAGCACAATACAACAAATACCATGAGGAGTGAGGGCCCTGTCCGAAAGCTACAATCTATGAAGAAACAGGGGAGGCACAAAAGATAAATTGTTAAAAAGTGCCGTCATATATGGTCCAGCCATCAACATAATAAAGAGGGGATTCACATAACACTGCATGAACCAGTCATCAGCTAGAATCTGTGCAAGTACAGGAAAGTGCTATTAAAGTGAACCCATCACCTCGTTTACCCCCCTCTCCTACCACTACCTATCCCTGCACCTTGAAAGCTTATCCCTAACCATCCCTCACTGACCTAAAGGGGTCCTATAATGGTTAGAAAAATGACTTAACTGGACGTCATATCCAGCCTGATGCATTCTGGGCCAGATCACGTGATCGGCCTGGCTTCAATATGCTGATTGTGCATGCGCCGGAGCCGGGCCGATCATGTGATCAGGCCCACAATGCACTGGGCCGATCATGTGATCAGGCCCACAATGCACTGGGCCGATCATGTGATCAGGCCCACAATGCACTGGGCCGATCATGTGATCAGGCCCACAATGCACTGGGCCAATCACACGATTAGGCCCAGAATGGATATGACGTCCCGACCCGGTGTTTTACATTACAAGGGAGGCAGGAATTTCAAAACTAAGGCGGAACAAGACAAGAAATGAGGACGCCCAGCCGGGGTGTGCAGAATGCTGACAAGGAGGGGAGAATGGAGCCCCGAGCCTGCCTTTCCAGTCTCCTAGCTGGAGACCATATGTAAGTTAAAAGTCATTTTTCTAAACCATTATAGGGCCCCTTTAGGTCAGTGAGGGATGATTAGGGATGAGCTCACAAGGTGCAGGGACAGGTAGTGGTAGGAGAGGGGGGAAAAGCGAGGTGACAGGTTCCCTTTAAGTGCATGAAGGGTGTGAATAGATATTACAAGGGGAAGAATATATTGTTAGGGTAGGAACACACTTCAGTTCCTGATCAGTTTTCCTGATCAGTTTTTCTGATCAGTGTTCATCAGTGTTTGTGTACCAAAACCCAGGAGTGACTCCAAAACCCACCACAGGTGTCAATCTTTCAATTATACTTTTTCTCTGCAAGGTTCACTCCTGGTTTTAGCACACAAACTAATGAACACTGATCAGGAAAACTGATCAGGAACTGAAGTGTGTTCCTACTCTAAAGGGCAGAATGGGAATTGTTAGATAAGTGAGGTGTTGGGCCAGGCTAAAGATATGCTTTTTTTAGACTGTTTACAAGTGTGAAAGTTATAGTATATTGAAGGAGTTCCTCACTAGTAGGCAACCCCTTAATAAAGGTCCTAGCAAGGTGAGTAAAAATAAAGAAAAATGAATACCCCCCAGTATGCCACGACATCTCCATACTCAATGCTGTATCTCCCACTAATCGGCTGGATCAACACCTAAGGTGTCCACTGATTGTCAGCAGCGTTCACAAACTGTTCCTGGAGAGGGATGCAATGATTAATACAGAATAGCATCACCACTCTAGCAGGTGAGTATCATATTTTTTATTTTTCTTACCTCGCCCACTAATAATAGGATTGCTCAGTATTAAACAACCTTTTTAATCCATTGTCTACTCAGAATAAAAAGTGGAACAGAGGGATTAGGATGAAACGTAGGATCTATCCCTCTAAACTGTTGATATAAGGTAGTCATTGTTAGCAGCTTGATAATTGGAAGAGGCTACTCTGATGACTGAAGAAGTGGAAGGCATCGGCTGTGACTACTGGTGAGGGTGGGAGTCTGCTAGGGGTAAATGAGGGTTATAAAAGGGGCAGTGCTCAAAAAATGGAAGGAGTGGAATAAAATGATGTCTCCTACAAATCAACCATAAAGACCTCAACATTGTACAAGACCAGATTAATCTTCGTACCCCAATCCAACTTATTTACCATTACTATTTCAAGTAAATCATACCCACCTTAATTCATAGCGGGCATTCTTATGTACTCTTTATACTTCCATGTATGTAAATAGTTAAGTTACTGTTTAGCAACTCGCTATACATTAAATAACCAAATTACTGGAATATGAATGATATACCATATATACTCGCGTATAAGCCGAGTTTTTCAGCCCAAAAATTGGGCTGAAAAGTACCCCCCTCGGCTTATACGCGAGTCAGTGCTGTATACCGATGTATACATCGGTACATACTGATGTATACATCGGTATACAGCAGCCCCCGCATCCCCAGTAATGGAGGGCCCCCCAGCGTCTCTCCGGTCACCTGTAAAGCAAACTATACTTATCAGTGTCCCGCTCGCACCCGCTCGCAGCTGCCGTACGTGATCCTCCATCTTCATGCGTCTTCTTCCTGTGTCTGTGCGCGTCGCCGGCAATGACGTCATTCCCTGCGACGAGCACAGGAAACAGGAAGAAGTCGCATGAAGATGGAGGATCGCGATGTCGGCAGCGGCGGGCGCGGACAGCGGGACACTGATAAGTATAGTTTGCTTTACAGGTGACCGGAGTCAGGCTTGGGGGTCCCTGCATTACTGGGGCTGCCTGTATACTACCGCTGGGGCTGCTATACACTACCACTGGGGCTGTATATACCTCTGGGGCCCTGTATACTACCACTGGGGCTGCTATATACCTCTGGGGCCCTGTATACTAACACTGGGGCTGTATATACTACCACTGGGGCTGTATATACCTCTGGGGCCCTGTATACTACCACTGGGGCTGCTATATACCTCTGGGGCACTGTATACTACCACTGGGGCTGCTATATACCTCTGGGGCCCTGTATACTAACACTGGGGCTGTATATACTACCACTGGGGCTGTATATACCTCTGGGGCCCTGTATACTAACACTGGGGCTGTATATACTACCACTGTGGCTGTATATACCTCTGGGGCCCTGTATACTACCACTGGGGCTGTATATACTACCACTGGGGCTGTATATACCTCTGGGGCCCTGTATACTACCACTGGGGCTGTATATACTACCACTGGGGCTGTATATACTACTGGGGCTGCGTGTATACTACCACTGGGGCTGCTGTATCTACCTCTGGGACTGGTGTATACCACACTGCTGGGGGCTGTATACTTGTGCTAGGGTCCACCCTCGGCTTATACACGAGTCAATAGATTTTCCCAGGTTTTGGGGGCAAAAGTAGGGGGGTCGGCTTATTCACGGGTCGGCTTATACACGAGTATATACGGTATATACATAAATCATTGATCGAGCGACTAAAGCCTTGAGTAGTGTTATATATTTCTGATTCATCCTCGGTCTATGAATATATAGATTGTACATCTTTCTTCATATTGTATCACCTAGATTACTAATCTCCTTTTATTGTACTTCATTGATTTCTGCATCATTTATGCAAATCATACTGTATGTTATGCCGTTCTTTCATTTGCAATCCAATAAAAATATTTGAACATAAAAGGGGCAGTGCCGTAACTATAAACTTCGGGGCCCCGGGGCAAAACTTCTTAGTGGGACCCCTCAACATTTCAATTACAAGAGGTTGTGCGGAACGTGGTAAAGCCTGCTACAAATTGTTGTATACAACACACAGGCTTCACCACGTTACGCAAGACCTTTAATAGATTTTGTTTATGATGCAAGTTTTATTCAGTGAATATGTTTGGAAAATTAATAAGGTAAATAATTCCAAATACCGTATATACTCGCGTATAAGCCGAGTTTTTCAGCCCAAAAATTGGGCTGAAAAGTCCCCCCCTCGGCTTATACGCGAGTCAATGCGGTCCCCCTCAAAGTTTGGCGCCCCCACCTAACTTGCTGGGCCCCCCCGCATGCAGCGCTGCGCTCATACATTACCTGTCTAGCAGCTGTCACCCTCCGGAGGCGGATCGCGGCTCCCGGCTCCGGCTTCCATCTTCCTCTCTGTCTTCCTGCTTGTCACGTGACCGGCTGGCGTCGCGATGAAGTCATCGCGATGAGCCCCGGCCACAGAGCAGGAAGACAGAGAGGAAGATGGAAGCCGGAGCCGGGAGCCGCGATCCGCCACCGGAGGGTGACAGCTGCTAGACAGGTAATGTATGAGCGCAGCGCTGCATGCGGGGGGGCCCAGCAAGTTAGGTGGGGGCGCCAAACTATGAGGGGGGCCCTGCTGGGGCCCTATATACTACCACTGGGGCTGTATATACTACTGGGGCTGCTGGATACTACCACTGGGGCTGCTATATACTACTACTGGGGCTGTATGTATACTACCACTGGGGCTGTATATACTACTGGGGCTGCTGGATACTACCATTGGGGCTGTATATACTACTGGGGCTGCTGGGGATGCTATATACTACCACTGGGGCTGCTATATACTACCACTGGGGCTGTCTATACCACTGGGGCTGTATGTATACTACCACTGGGGCTGTATATACTACTGGGGCTGCTGGATACTACCACTGGGGCTGTATATACTACTGGGGCTGCTGGGGATGCTATATACTACCACTGGGGCTGTCTATACCACTGGGGCTGTATGTATACTACCACTGGGGCTGTATATACTACTGGGGCTGCTGGATACTACCACTGGGGCTGTATATACTACTGGGGCTGCTGGATACTACCACTGGGGCTGTATATACTACTGGGGCTGCTGGGGATGCTATATACTACCACTGGGGCTGCTATATACTACCACTGGGGCTGTATATACCACTGGTGCTGTATGTATACTACCACTGGGGCTGTATATACTACTGGGGCTGCTGGATACTACCACTGGGGCTGTATATACTACTGGGGCTGCTGGATACTACCACTGGGGCTGTATATACTACTGGGGCTGTATATACCTCTGGGGCTGCTGTATACTGATAGGGGGGCTGTATACTACCTCTGGGGCTGCTGGATACTACCACTGGGGCTGTATATACCACTGGGGCTGCTGTATACTACCACTGGGGCTGTATATACCTCTGGGGCTGTATATACCTCTGGGGCTGTATATACTACTGGGGCTGCGTGTATACTACCACTGGGGCTGTATATACCACTGGGGCTGTATATACTACGGGCTGCATGTATACTACCACTGGGGCTGTATATACTACTGGGGCTGCGTGTATACTACCACTGGGGCTGCTGCTGTATACTACCACTGGGGCTGCTGTATATACCTCTGGGGCTGCTGTATACTACCACTGGGGCTGCTGCTGTATATACCACTGGGGCTGCTGCTGTAACACTGCTGGGGCCTGTATATACCACTGGGGGGGCCTGTATACCACACTGCTGGGGGCTGTATACCTGTGCTGGGGTCCACCCTCGGCTTATACACGAGTCAATAGATTTTCCCAAGTTTTGGGGGCAAAAGTAGGGGGGTCGGCTTATACACGGGTCCGCTTATACATGAGTATATACGGGTATTGCACAATTTTCAAATAACTGTATATGTTTATTAAATATTAAGTAGTTTTAAACAGTATATATTTAAACTTTGTTCACTCAAACATAACATTACTTAAACATTACCAATTTGTTCAGTTTTAAACACCTACTTAACCATTTGTTTCCTAACTTTCAGAGAAGCGAATTCATCAATTACTTTGTGAAAGTTGAGCTTGATCATTCTCAACTGAAAGTAAAGCTAAGCTGCTGAGTCTTTCTTGAGCCATAGTACTTCTCAAGTAGTTTTTTATGAGTTTAAGCTTTGAGAAGGAAGTTGGGGGTCGTCTTATACCCCAGTCGTCTTACACGCTGGAAAATACAGTAATACTAAATACTTTCTACTTACACACGCACTACAACAACTATATGCAACACAGACTGCACTGACGATCCGACACTGGCCGCTGACCAATGAGCAATGGTCAAAGACCTCAGTGTCAGTGCACGTCGAGTCGCGGCCGCTGCCTGAACTATTGGCATGCGCAGTGCGCGTTTTGAAGCTAACAGAGCGGCGCGGGTGTAATACGTCACCCGAAGCCGGAAATGATGCGATTCACGTCATACAGCCGCACAATGCAGTGGTCCGGCAGGCATAGGAGAGCGGGGAGGTGCGCATTTGAATGTGAGTAGAAGATCACGCCTATTGAGGCGTGATATTAGGAATAGGGAGAGCCTGCCAGGGTGACTATGAATACAATAGTCACTAATTAACATGGCTAATGAGGTAGTTTTATAACGTTTATCTTCATTTTCACTAGCTGCATTTAGGAGCTAAAAGGAGTGTAGGGTAAGTGTGAATATGCTTTAGGGACAGCTTTTAATAGCTTTTGAGGTGTTTTGGGGGTGACAGGATCCCTTTAAAGTATAAACGAATAAAAAGCTTTTACGCTTGCACTTTCATGGATCTTTTCGTTATTTTTATTAACTTTAAACTCGAATAATATAGGAGCTGGATATTTTATGAGAAACTAAAGTATTAAAATACAATTTTTTACCATCAGTTTGGGGCCCCTTGGTTGGTTGGGGCCCCTTGGGTGGTTGGGGCCCCGGGGCAGTGCCCCTGCTGCGTCGGTTGTAGTTACGGCCCTGAAAGGGGGCACTGCTGTAACTACTAGGGAGTGAAACAGATTAATAAGGATCAAGTGTAGGGTAGGCCTCTGATATGAGGAAGGAAAAATTAAATTTGGCAGGTGGAGAAGTGGAAGAGGCTATACTGACTACTGAAGAAGTGTAAGTGGTCTGCTTTGACTACTGGTGAGTTTGGAGGTCTGGCTATGAAGTAAATGAAGGTAATTATTATTATTATTATTATTATTATTATTACCGTATATACTAGCGTATAAGCCGAGTTTTTCAGCCCAAAAATTGGGCTGAAAAGTACCCCCTTCGGCTTATACGCGAGTCACTGTATACTGTATACACTGTATACAGTATACAGGCCGCCCGCCCCCATCAGTATACAGGCCCCCCCCTTGCTGCCGCAATCCTGTAAAGGAATAGATCATTATACTTATCCCTGCCCCTGTCCCGCCGCAGTCATCGCGCTCCTCCGGCTTCATCCGGCTTCTTCCGGCTTCCTCCTCCGGTGGGCGCAGGCAATGACGTCATTGTCTGTGCGCCAGAGGAGGAAGCCAGAAGAAGCCGGATGAAGCCGGAGGAGCGCGATGACTTTGGCGGGACAGCGGCAGGGATAAGTATAATGATCTATTCCTTTACAGGATTGCGGCAGCAAGGGGGGGCCTGTATACTGATGGGGGGGCCTGTATACTGTATACTACCAATGGGGCTGCTGCTGTATACTACCAATGGGGCTGCTGCTGTATACTACCACTAGGGCTGCTGCTGTATACTACCACTGGGGCTGCTGTATATACCTCTGGGGCTGATGTATACTACCGCTGGGGCTGCTGCTGTATATACCACTGGGGCTGCTGCATATACCTCTTGGGCTGCTGTATACTACCACTGGGGCTGCTGCTGTATATACCTCTGGGGCTGCTGTATACTACCACTGGGGCTGCTGTATACTACCACTGGGGCTGCTGCTGTATATACCACTGGGGCTGCTGCTGTATATACCTCTGGGGCTGATGTATACTACCACTGGGGCTGCTGCTGTATATACCACTGGGGCTGCTGTATATACCTCTGGGGCTGCTGTATACTACCACTGGGGCTGCTGCTGTATATACCACTGGGGCTGCTGCTGTATACTACCACTTGGGCTGCTGTATATACCTCTGGGGCTGCTGTATACTACCACTGGGGCTGCTGCTGTATATACCACTGGGGCTGCTGCTGTATACTACCACTGGGGCTGCTGTATATACCTCTGGGGCTGCTGTATACTACCACTGGGGCTGCTGCTGTATACTACCACTGGGGCTGCAGCTGTATATACCTCTGGGGCTGCTGTATACTACCACTGGGGCTGCTGTATACTACCACTGGGGCTGCTGCTGTATATACCTCTGGGGCTGATGTATACTACCACTGGGGCTGCTGCTGTATATACCACTGGGGCTGCTGTATATACCTCTGGGGCTGCTGTATACTACCACTGGGGCTGCTGCTGTATATACCACTGGGGCTGCTGCTGTATACTACCACTTGGGCTGCTGTATATACCTCTGGGGCTGCTGTATACTACCACTGGGGCTGCTGCTGTATATACCACTGGGGCTGCTGCTGTATACTACCACTGGGGCTGCTGTATATACCTCTGGGGCTGCTGTATACTACCACTGGGGCTGCTGCTGTATATACCACTGGGGCTGCTGCTGTATACTACCACTGGGGCTGCTGTATATACCTCTGGGGCTGCTGTATACTACCACTGAGGCTGCTGATGTATATACCACTGGGGCTGCTGCTGTATATACCTCTGGGGCTGCTGTATACTACCACTGGGGCTGCTGCTGTATATACCACTGGGGCGGCTGCTGTATACTACCACTGGGGCTGCTGCTGTATATACCACTGGGGCTGCTGCTGTATACTACCACTGGGGCTACTGTATATACCTCTGGGGCTGCTGTATACTACCACTAGGGCTGCTGCTGTATATACCACTGGGGCTGCTGCTGTATACTACCACTGGGGCTGCTGTATATACCTCTGGGGCTGCTGTATACTACCACTGGGGCTGCTGCTGTATATACCACTGGGGCTGCTGCTGTATACTACCACTGGGGCTGCTGCTGTATACCACACTGCTGGGGGCTGTATACCTGTGCTGGGGTCCACCCTCAGCTTATACACGAGTCAATAGGTTTTCCCAGGTTTTGGGGGCAAAAGTAGGGGGGTTGGCTTATACACGAGTATATACAGTATATATTTTTATAACCCCATTAGGTTCCATAGAGCTTTACATGTGTAAGGGCAGACAAGGAGAAGAACGTAAAATGATGACAATTAAATCATACAGGTACAGTGGGGCAGAGGAGGCATCACTGGAATAACTAGGGACAGAACCTAAAGTGACTGGTGTGACAACAATGTCCAATAAAAGTGTAATCAGAGGAGTAAATGTTTGCACAGAGAGAATCTGAGCTATTCTGCATACACATCACAATAGACTCATACGGCTTTCAGCATGTTATAGCTGTAAATGTCACATGTGCCATGCAACACACAATGCATATCTGTAGGATTCAGTCATGGCAGCAGAGGTAAATGTCTACATTTGGAGAACACGCTAATGTCAATACGTAGGTCAATAGATTCCCACCTATAGGCCTCATTGAGCAATGTGTTCATGGTGACAAGAGAGCCAGGAGGCTAAAGGCAGGAGAACACTGTGATAACTTTTACTTATGTAACCGGAAAAGGTTTATGAAGAGCAAACAGACCTGAGTGACAGCTCCTACCCATCGGTATTTACCTGGGGCTATGTGGCATTCTTTCAGCTATTTAATGTTGGATGTTTTGCATTTTTGTAAGAAGTTCAATCAACAATAAAATGACAGAAGCATAATGAAGGGATTATCACCAGACTGGAGCCCGGCTCTGAAAGGGTCCATTGCTCCATAGCTCTGTATATCTACGCATTCTTGCCTTGTGTACATGTAATTTATGAGCATCTTTATCGCATTAATATTGAGCACAAGGCCGAGCTCAGCACAAAGAAACGTCTTATTATAACAGCAAATTGGCAATCCAGTCTACCCAGTTCCTTATTTACCTAAATTACTGCTTGGCAGAGATGCCAGTCCATGTCTAGTGCTTGCCCTGGATATCTGCATTCCATTTATTGCTTAACATTGGAATAGTCAGTGAGAGTCTCCAGTAGTTTATCAGCTATTCATATCTTACATCGCCAGCTGGTCCAGACCTGGGAATATTCCAAAACACATATCTACTCCGCTTAAACATCTGTAAGGGTGACACTGGGGGTAATGTATGACGAATGTTCTGGGAGTTGCTCTAAAAAACAACAGACTTTATGAATAAGTCCCAACATCAACATCAGAATTAGTCAGCAAAATTAAAAAGAATAAATACAAGATCCTAAAAATTCTGTTTTTGTTTCTGAAAAAGATGAAAATTTCACATTTAATCTAAAGAATGTCCCGCAACCTTATGGGTACGTGCACACAGGGTGTGTTTGCTCCAGCAAAAAACGCAGCAAAACCAGGTTTCTAGTATTTCCAGATTTCTTGGCAGGAGATTTGCTGCGTTTTTCCTGTGTTTTTACCCCATTTTTGCTGCGTTTTGGTTGCAGCATTTTTTTCTGCATTTTGGCCATTGACTGCAGCAAAAACGCAGAAAAGAATTGACATGCTCACTCTTTTCAAAAAGCAGCAACACCTGTACAAAGCTCTTCAAGGGACTAATAAAACATGAACAAAGCATTTAACTTTCAGAAGCAATCATTCATTTTACCATATAATGTACAGGAAAATGGGAAAAGAAATCCAAGTGTAATGAAATTGCAAAAAAAAAATGCAATTACTCGTTTGTTTTGTAGGTTTTTTATTCACCTTGTTCACTACATGGCAAAGCTGACATGCCAGTGTGATGCCTCATGTCGGTACGAGTTCATAGATACCAAACATGTATACTTTTACTGTTATCTAAGTGGTGAAAATAAATTCACAAGTTTGAAAAAAAAAAGAATTGCTCTTTTTGCCCCATGATCCACGAACTGTAGCGTTCTTATTTTTTGAGATCTGAGGCTGTGTGATGGCTTATTTTTTGCAGCTTGAGCTGACTTTTCTAATGATACCAATTTTGGGTAGATAGTATGTTTTGATCACCCGTTATTGCATTTTATTACAACTTTGCTGCAACTAAAATAACATAATTTTTTACGTTTGGACCTTTTTTCTGTTACACAGTTTACAGCTCTGATCAATTGAATTTATATCTTAATAGATCGGGTATTTCTGAATGCGGCGATACCAAATATGTGTATTTTTTTAATTTTTTAATACTTTTCTTTTGAATGGGTCAAAAGGGGGGTGATTTGAACTTTTGTGGATTTTTTTCATATTTTTAAAAACTTTATGCTTTAATTTATTCTTTATTTTACACTGCCCCATAGGGCGCCACAGTGCTGGACAGTCCGATTGCTTGTGTTATGTCCCGATGAGCTGTAGCACATCGTGACATGGCATAAAGGATCACTGTGTGTGGTTGGCAGCGCTTGTCAACAATTCACAGGAAGTAAACCCTGTCACTGCAGGACCCTGGGCTATCAGATGATGCATGGAGATCCCACGATCTCCGATCTCAGTGGTGAACAGCGTGGTCCCCACCGCAGAGCTTTTGGATTGCACTGTCAGTGAATGACAGCGCGGTCCAAAGTGTTAATTGGATCACGGATCTGATCGGTGCTGTCAGCCCCACATCTCAGCTGATGAGATGAGCTGAGATGTCAGGGAAATTATGTAAGTACACTGCTGGAGCTCACATCAAAGTGCGGGAGCCGATAGTGAAGGGGTTAATAAAAAACATTCAAAATGGCATGTCAGTTCCACCGAAGAATGTGATCAAAAAGTCATATGGACCCCAAAATGGTATCAATAAGGCCTTAAACAACTCTACTGGACGAAGAAGAAAAATTATGGCTCTCAGAATATGGTGAGTAAAAGCCAAGTTGTTGGGGAGGAAGGGGGGGTGTTGCAAGTTTTTTTGAGTAGAAAAGCAATAAAAGCTACAGGTATTTCAATCTGATATCTCATCATCATTGGCAGAATTGCTTTTTTATGTTGTTTCTTAATTATTTCCCATTTTTCCCTATTTTTCAGTATATTATGATATAAGATGGCATTCAAAACTACAACTCCATCCACAAAGAAACAAACCTTCATATGGCTAAAAAAAATGTTATGGCTCTAAAGGCCGCTTTACACGTCACGATATCGCAACGCAACTACGATAAAAAGTCACGTGGTAGGAGCGTTGCAGTTGATATCGTTCGTGCGTTGTGTCGTGTAAATGCGCAACGCGATGCGATAATCACGCAAGTACAATATCGTTTTTGGATTGAGCATGCTCTCCAACCGTGCAATATTGGCTATGCGATCTGGCAGGATCGTGCTGTGTGACGGCGCAACTACAATGTTGAACGCAACTTCCACTATTCACTCCAATGTTAATTGGTCGTTCCCTGAGTTGCTCAGACACGGTGTGAAAAAGGGGCTTACTACATCGTAGTTGCGTTGCCTGCCGATATCTCCCTGTGTAACATCTCCTATGCGATCTTGGACAAGTGCCAAAAACGTGCGCGCTTTCGTGAAATTGTATGCAATATCAGAACGATATTGCGACGTGTAAAGCGGTCTTTAGAAGAAGGGGAGGAAAAACAAAAGTATAAAATGAAAAATCATCTGGTCTTTAATAGGTTTAAGGTACCTTTACACGTCGCAACATTGCATGCAATTTCACTTGCAATTTGCTGGTTGCAGTGAAATCATGGACACATTGTTCCATTTGTACACAGCAACGAAATGGAACAATGTGTCCATGATTTCACTGCAACCAGTAAGTTGCAAGTGAAATTTCATGCAATGTTGTGACGTGTAAAGGTACCCTTAGACAACATATCGCCCTCAATAATTCTCGCCGCGGTTGCGGCGTGTAAAGGTGCCCTAAGACGTTATTCCCTTTTCAGCTATTGTAAATATTTGTTCCATTGCTGCGGTCACATGAGGTCAGAACTCCTGGAGAAGCCGTACTTCATACCATTCATTTCTATAGACGTTACTGGAGAAACACAGCAGAAGGTTGTTGATTTTTTTTACTCCATCTACAGTTTTTAATTATATAATATTCAGAAATAAAGCACAAATTCTTCTGTGGTTGCATTGAGCCTCTATCTCCTGTGTGGTTTCACATTTTTTCATTGTGTTACTATTATACTATTAGATACATGTGTTGATTGTAACAGAAGTGATAAACTTAACACCCAGGAAAGTGATAACTCTTCATTACTAGAAAAGAAAAAAGTTGTCTAAAAAAAAAACACATACTCTGTATATATCCACTTTATAAAGTAACAATGGGAAAACAGTTTTAAGGGCCCCTTTACACGCCACCACTGAAAGGTAGCAACTGCCGCACACTGGGGATAATTGTGCCTGTTGCCATGAAATTGCTACGAAATGGCGGCGTGTAAATCGGGCAGTTCCTCCCGGTGTCCTGCAGTTGACTCAGATACCTGTTGCTGAGCCGTGCTCAAAAACCGAAGGCAACACAAAGGCACCATTGCCATGGTAGTAGCATCTAAATGGGGCGCAGGCATGGATGTTGCGTCGCCTAGTGAACTCCCAGGGGTGTGCCACGGCATCATGGATACCACGCCCCATCAGCGAACATTGGTGGGGGCTACTGTGTAACCATTGGCTGTCTCTTCACAGGGCGCCATATTTAAAGAGCTATCCATTCACAGTCCTCAATTGCAATGGCGTCATGTATTAGCCAGCCTTCCTGCGCAGGCTGGCCAATCATGACGCTATTGCGTTGTCCAATCAACGCTTGTGCATCACGGAATACACAACTCTGTCACGCCTATGTACTTACGACGCGAAATATGCACGCCCATATTCCTTTGTGGTAGCGGCATGTAAAGCAGGGAAGGTATTCAACAGGAAGTTAGCCGCGGCACCTGTCGGCACTTCCGGGGAATAAAGATACCTTCAGTGGAGAACGTAATGGCGGTGTGTATATGCGGCATCAGCGATCGGTATCCACCGTTAAAAACGTCCGCGTGCACGTGCGGTGGATACCTGTTGCTAGCCACAGTGGCGGCGTGTAAAGGTACCTTTAGGGGAGTTACCTCTAGTAGTGATAAACGAGTACTACCATGCTCGGGTGCTCGGTACTCAAAACGAGCCGTCAGATGCTTGGCCAGGCACGACTGAGTATATTGGAAGTCAATGGGAAACTCAAGTTTATATCTGGAAGATCTTCAGAAAAAATGCTTGAAATTCCCATTGACTTCCATTACACTCGGTACACGAGTTGAGCATCCAACTGCATGTTTGGCGTACTGAACATGGTAGTTCTTGCTCATCATCTCTAGCTAGAAAACCATATTCTGCAGCAGAAACCTGCATCCATGGCTGCAGCTACATTGGAAACCAAGCAATAAAAATTCAACCGGTAGTAAAACAGAGGCTGAAGAAAATAGTAGCACTTACCGGACTGCTTGCAAACTTCTTTATTTCAGCTTGTTAAACATGTAAGCAAGAGGACAAGGGACAGGAGGGAGGATGGGAACAAACTATGGCTGCTTCACACTGATCTAGCTCTTCAACGGATTCAACCCAGTGTCTGTGGATCCCGATAAAATCACTGACTGGTTGTGGTGTCCACCCTCTCTACTGTTGTGATAGAATATTCGGCCTGCTCATTGGAATTACTGGTAAAGATTCATCATCTTCTTTATCACTCATTCTTGTTTTCTGATCTTTTCTGGATCACAAGTTGTGATGACACAGCCTTTCTCAATGTGTGTCGGGGGTTAAAATTCTCTTAATTTGGCCAGATGTATTGTTTTTGTGTTTGTTAAGTCATGATAAGTAAGTCATTGTTTCTTGCTAGTCGGCTCGGAGCCCTTTGTCCAAGTTTGTGTATTGCTAATATTAATATAAATTATCTCACCCTCTCTGTCTACATCACTCAGAGGAGAATTATGCAGATATCAGATTGAAATGCCAACCAATGAGAGTACATCCATATTCCACCAATTCTGGAAGACCACAATACCCTAAGTGCTCGGGCTATATAAAAGGACTATCTTTAGTCACCAGAATATACTGTATATACTACATGGCTTCACTCTAGAGGCTCCGGTCCCGATTGAAAGACCATACAATCAGCCTAGGAATTTTGGTGCTACATGTAAGCTGTAAAAATGCAAGATGAGAAAGCTCTGTGTCACTGATGTGGTGCAATAAGGTGTCTGTGCCATCATCTCCTTCACACAGGGCAGATGGGCTCAGTGAGGGACGGATGATTGTATCAGTGACACAGAGCAGTCTCCCCATCAGAGGGGGACAGCTCCAGGACAGTGAGAGAGAGATGATCACATCACTGACACAGCGAAGACACGGTGAAGATGACCCCACTCATTACAATGAAATGCTCAATCAGCTGTTCAGTATATTCATGGTGCTTGCTGTGAATAGAAGTAGAATGTTCCTCTCCTTGCAGCTCATTGCAATCAGTGTTTACATAGCTCAATGGAGGTAGTCCTGCTGGAGATTTGGGCGGGCCCGCTCGAGTCACTTTCAGTTGAGTCAGTCAACAGGGTAGGGGGTACTCGGATACCGGGACAGGTGGTTACTTTGGTGGGGAGATCACGTCTGGTCGGTTCCCGGTTCCGTGACCTGGACCCTCAGTGGTGGGGGTGGGGGTGATGATGATGGGGGAAATATTATCGTGACACCACCTGTGGTACCTGGTAATAGGGTTACCAGCACTGCGGCCGGCCGCTTAGGTGATGGAAAGGCAGCTTTGGTAGTACAGCTCCCCACAGGTGGAGCTTTACCTCAGGGCAGCAGAAGAAGTGCCCTCCACTGTAGCCGCAGGGTCCCCTGCATCTGCCTTAATTGCTCTACTCACACCAAATGTCTGACTTTGCTGTCACTCCCCTTTTCCCTCTCTCTAGGCTCCACCCCCTTGGACCTACTGAATATCAGTCCCCTGTAGTAAAGTGGCCTGTGTATGGATGTTGGGGTGCAGATTCTGAAGATTCCCCCACATCCACGGTTACGGAGGCACCACACCTTTAATTGGGGTGCAGTACCTCCCTGTGGCGCCCTGCCATGGGGGCACCACAATGTTACGACCAGACTCCAAAACAACAAACCTCTAGTCGGGGTGAGCAGCTCCTCCACACACAGAATGGTGATATCTAAGCAACCATGCAAATTGGTAACAGGGTGTAAATTACAAACTGTTAGCATTATGCAGCCTAGATACACATATATATTATACAAAAAGCCCGAACAGCCCCTTTAAAGTGCTCTTGTTTTCAATGTCTTCCATTACTCATGATTCAGTATGTCGTGCATTATTTTCTGAATCAAATACATACTGTATTATAAATTGAAAGTAATTCTTAGTAATCAAGATTTTTCCATTATTCTTCTCTTTCCTCCTTCTAATCATAAGAAGGGAGAATCTTGTTACCAATGTGATTGTGAGATGCTGAAATGTGACTTGCATGGGGTTAATTGAATTATCCAGTCTGAGAAATATCTCTGCTCCATTCAGTTCTAATTTGTACTATAATTTGATAGATTAGATGAGTCTCATTAACAGCACAGCACAGCAGTATAATGAAGATTTCCTGAGAGATTTTACTATTTCCTGCATTGGCCCACATTTCTGTCAATGTTAATTGCATCCATAATAATTCATTCCAGCTTGTTCAAGATTCAATATCTGTAAATAAGCTCAAAAAGTATGGTTATGGTTGGGGTGCACTGCAGACTTCATACATCATATTACCATAAGACTGTGGATATGATCAGATTGTAAATTAGAGAAGCACTACATTACCGCTGTAAAAAGGCCATTGTCCTGCTGCAGTATAAATTTGGTGCTAATTACTCGAGTCCCTGATGGTATGGCATGATTGATAAGTATCTGCATGTACTTCTCAGCAATGAGGACACCATTAAAGGGATCCTGTCACCTCCAAGAAGCCACCTAAGCTACAAAATCACGTCCCTGCAGCATCCTATCACTAATCTCACACTCCTAAAAGCATCCTGTGAAAGTGCATAAAAACAATTTTATACTCACTCATTAGGCATTATAATTAGCAGAGGCTATATGCTTTAGCCCTTAGGGCGGGCTGTTTTGCAGCCTGAATGATCCACCCTCTCTCTGTCTGTGCTGCTGTGATGTGGAGCTGAGGCAGGACTAATAATTTGCATTCTGTGAGTGACAGAGAGGGGGGAGGGCAAAGCCTGCACAAGCAAAGTAGCACAGAGAGAGAGAGAGGGTGGATCCTGGAGCTTGCAAAACAACACGCCCTAATGCTAAAGAATATAGCCCCTACTAATTATAATGCCTGAGTGAGTATAAAATCGTTGCTATCTACTTTGACAGGATGCTTTTAGGAGACAAAATGAGTGTGAGAATAGTGGTAGAATGCTGCAGGGACATGTTTGTGTAGCTTAGGTGGCTTTTTGGAGGTGACCGGATACCTTTAATCTTGACTAAATTTCCAACTAAATTAGGGTAAAAGGGGGGGCACCTGATCTGCCCCTCAAGCAAGGGAGCCCTGAACTCACCCTAACCCAGGGGTACTCCTGATGATGGAGAGGCCTGAGTCTCCACTCTAGTCCTGTTCAGCCCTATACTGATTCCAACTCCCCTTTCTCCCGGAGTAGGGAAGCAATGAAGCCCACAGATGATGACAGACAGGGGGAACCCAAACACAAGCTCTCAGCACTCACACACAGGAAGAATACAATATGTTATTTTGGAGAAAACAAATACAAGCAGGAGGTAAAAATGCAACAAGGAAGTTACCACCATACACCAAACTAATTACATCTGTTTCCCAAAAACTGGAACACCACACCACAGACCGATATCGCTGAAGCTACAATAGGCATAGCAGACTGGGTTCCAACATATTTAAAGGGTGGAGATGGCTATGATAGGACCGAAGCAACCTGAAATTCCAGCAGCATATAACCAGCCATCAGAAAGTTAACTCCTACAAGACTAATGACCAGCGAGCGCAAAACAGTCGACACCCAAACCGAAGGTAAGCAAAAAAGAAGCACAAGGTTGCTAATGAGACGCCACAGTGTGAATAGAGTCAGCATATGGTAAAACACCAAATGAGTCCAGAGCGGAACACTGTGTGGAGCCCACTGGGATGGGGTACTCAGTACCAGACCGGGGTACTGCCGGGGATATCACGGCGGTCTTGGTCCGGACAGTGTCTCTGGTTCTCTCAAGTAAAAGGGATATTTACAAGGATTAGTTTGTCGTGACGCCACCCACGGGTTGTGGTCAGTAATGGGATCACCACTGCTGCGCCGCTCTCCCAAGAGGATGGAGGGATGGATGGGCTGCAGCTGGATGGATGAGCCCGCCGTGGGTCGGGCTGCTCCTGGCAAGGTAAAAAGGTGTGTAATGCACAGTTCAGTATACCTGCAATCAGACACGGGAAACTGAAGCAGGATTCACTGGTTTACTCTCAAGTTCTTCAGGGCAAGCAGTTTACAACACAGTTCACGGTACAGTTCAATTCACAACTCCATTAATTCCAGACACTTGAACCCTCTGCAGCCAGGCTGTCGCTCTGAGACCCCTCACTCTTTTTATATGTCCTTTCAGGCTTGTTCTTTCTCTCTGTTCTTTCTAGTGGATTGTATGGCGGCAGCTCGGCCCTCTTGGATGCTGCTGAGCCTCCAACCCTGTAGTGTGAACACGGATCTGGAATCTGTGTTCCCCGCCGGTTTGTCTGGGGAGCCGGTGTGTAACTTCAGTCCCCCTCAGAGCCGACACTCTGGGGTTAGCCTAGCCTGCAGTAACCCTGTCTTTCAAAGTGTTACCAGGCTCCTTCTATCCCGTGTGACTTCCAAATGCAATCAGGGAATCTATCCCGCCTGTAGTTGGTCGGTGCTGCCGTGTTCCTCGGACCCAGTAATGCTGGTCCGGTCTCTGTCCTCACACTCCCCTGGGATGCCGGCTATGGACGAGCTTTCTCTCCATGGAACGGTGTCTCTGTGGATTCTGCGTCTCCAGGGAGCCCAATCCCACCGGGATTTGTCACTGTCTGTCTGGTCTTGGCTGCTAGGCTCACTCTCCCTACTTGATCTTTACTTCTCAGCCTACTCCGGCCTACTAACTCCTTCTTCCTCTTTTCCTCTATTTGTACTATCTGTCACCTAACCTTCCTTCCTTCCCACCCACTTTCCTCTAAACCCCACCACCCCTTGCCCGCCTAGAGTCCCGGGCTCCGGGTTGGGTGTTGTGCTCTAGTGGGTGTGTATGTGCTGTGAGGGTGTTTGGTGCACAAACTGTCTACCTTCTGCCTGGCTGCAGTTCCCTATGTGGCCACCCTGGTAACAGGGGCGCCACATTTGCATGACAGCTGCACTGTTGGCTGCAGATGCTCATTATTGTACTGCTCTCCAGCCTTCTGTTACAGCCAAAACATTTCTCTTGATGCTATTTTTCTGCATCTAAGTTCCTATGTGTGCATAGTTAAGTCACTTGGGCTCCTCTTTTCCATGTTGAATGTTGCTTTTTTTCCACAATTCTTCCATGAAAACCATTTCTGGACAGACTTCTGCAAACAGTAGTTGGATGTAGCTGAGTACCACTGTTTGCTGCCAGTTCTGAGCTGATGGCACTGCTGGACATTTTCCAATTTAGGGAAGTAAGCATTTTCTGCACTGTTATCTCAACTATATTTCATCAACTGCACTATTATTCCTTGGATGACTATTGCTGCTACAGTCTGGTCTGAGACCGCTCTGTGCCGAGGAAAAATGGCGCCAGGCACAACAAGCAAGTAGTTAGAAACTACCTGCCTATTAGTGCTTAAGCACAATTTTGTTTTCTTTTTTTAACAAAGTCCCGGATATTCACTTTAAAGGGACACTGTCAGGTCATTTTTCAGTATGATACTAATATTACCCTGGAATAGGGCCTGGGCAGACCTTTTAACCACTTCAGGACCGAACCTATTTTGACCCTAAAGACCTTGGCATTTTGCAATTCTGACCAGTGTCCCTTTATGAGGTTATAACTCTGGAACGCTTCAATGGATCCTAGCGATTCTGAGAATGTTTTTTCGTGACATATTGGGCTTCATGTTAGCATTACATTTAGGTCAATCATTTTTGTGTTTATTTGTGAAAAAATCAAAAATTTGGCAAAAATTTTGAAAATTTCACAATTTTCACATTTTGAATTTTTATTCTTCTAAACCAGAAAGTTATGTGACATAAAATAGTTAATAAATAACATTTCTCACATGTCTACTTTACATCAGCACAATTTTGGAAAAAAATATTTTTGGTAGGAAGTTATAAGGGTTCACAGTTCATCAGCAATTCTTAATTGTTCCAGCAAAATTTACAAAACCATTTTTTTAGTGACCACATCACATTTGAAGTGACTTTGAGGGGCGTACATGACAGGAAACACCCAAAAGTGACACCATTCCAAAAACTGCATCCCTCAAGCTACTCAAAACTACATTCAAGAAGATTATTAACCTTCAGGTGCTTCACAGGAACTAAAGCAATGTCGAAGGAAAAAATGTACATTTTAATTTTTCTAACAAAAATGTTAGAAAAATCGGGAGATCCCCCGGGGGGCCCCGACACTTTTTAGCCCCGCCCACTTAGCCCCGCCCCTATACCCCCCCTGGGCCCTGCAGAGTGACAGTGTGAGGCCCCCCTCCGGTATTATCACTAATCATATCGGCGCACTGCCGATATGATTAGTGAGTGATTGTTCTGGTCTTGCAGCAGCAAAGCACGGAGAGAGCTCTCCGTGCTTTGCCTGCTGTTGCGGTGCCGCCCAGCCTCCTCTGCGCAGCGCGACACTGCCGGCGCGTGCGCAGATGGAGACAGCCTCAGCCTGCGATGACTGCCTCCATCCAGGCTGTGTGCGCAGGTTCCGGCAGCGTCGCTGAGGAGGAGAGGGACCCGTCATCGCCCCTGCAGACAGGCCCAGGGTGACTATAAAGGCGGGGGTGGGGGGGGGGGTGTTTGGGTGGCCAGGGGAAGGAGGCTTGGGTGCGGGGGGGGTGTGTGTGTGCTAGGTCGTCCTGGTAACTGAGCGACTGAGGAGCCCATTATTCCATAAGAGATGGGCTCCTCAGCCATCAGCCTGGGGTGTTGGGGGTCCCAGACCGTGCTGCAGCCTCCACCATCCAGTCTCACCTGCTGGGGGCCTGTAGTGCTGTGCAGCATTTTAGTGTGAGGAGATACTGCTGCTGCTGCTTCTACTACTGCCCCCAGCATGGTGCCATCAGGGAGGTCCCACAGGGCATCACAGGCCTTAGTATGAAGCAAACACTGTGGGAGCTCCCTGATGGCGCCATACTGGGGTGCAGTGAGAGCCTAACCTCACGGAGCCCCATGATCTCTATCTACAATCCCTGAGTGGGCCCCATGATCTCTATGTGTGCCTATGTGTGGGCCCCATGATGATCTCTATGTACGTCCCTGAGTGGGCCCCATGATCACTATGTGCGCCCCTGAGTGGGCCCCATGATCTCTATGTGCGCCTATGTGTGGGCCCCATGGTGATCTCTATGTACGCCCCTGAGTGGGCCCCATGATCACTATGTGCGCCCCTGAGTGGGCCCCATGATCACTATGTGCGCCCCTGAGTGGGCCCCATGATCTCTATGTGCGCCTATGTGTGGGCCCCATGGTGATCTCTATGTACGCCCCTGAGTGGGCCCCATGATCACTATGTGCGCCCCTGAGTGGGCCCCATGATCTCTATGTGCGCCTATGTGTGGGCCCCATGATGATCTCTATGTACGCCCCTGAGTGGGCCCCATGATCACTATGTGCGCCTATGTGTGGGCCCCATGATCTCTATGTGCGCTCTATGTGTGGGCCCCATGATCTCTATGTGCGCTCTATGTGTGGGCCCCATGATGATCTCTATGTACGCCCCTGAGTGGGCCCCATGATCTCTATGTGCGCCTATGTGTGGGCCCCATGATCTCTATGTGCGCCTATGTGTGGGCCCCATGATGATCTCTATGTACGCCCCTGAGTGGGCTCCATGATCTCTATGTGCGCCTATGTGTGGGCCCCATGATGATCTCTATGTACGCCCCTGAGCGGGCCCCATGATCACTATGTGCGCCTATGTGTGGGCCCCATGATCTCTATGTGTGGGCTCCATGATGATCTCTATGTGCGCATCTGAGTGGACCCATGATTTCTATGTGCGCCTATGTGTGGGCCCCATCATGATCTCTATGTACGCATCTGAGTGGGCCACATGATCTCTATGTGCGCCTATGTGTGGGCCCCATGATCTCTATGTGCGCCTATGTGTGGGCTCCATGATGATCTCTATGTGCGCATCTGAGTGAACCCATGATTTCTATGTGCGCCTATGTGTGGGCCCCATCATGATCTCTATGTACGCATCTGAGTGGGCCCCATGATCTCTATGTGATCCTATGTGTGGGCCCCATGATCTCTATGTGCGCCTATGTGTGGGCCCCATGATCTCTATGTGCGCCTATGTGTGGGCCCCATGATCTCTATGTGCGCCTATGTGTGGGCCCCATGATCTCTGTGCGCCTATGTGTGGGCCCCATCATGATCTCTATGTACGCATCTGAGTGGGCCCCATGATCTCTATGTGCGCCTATGTGTGGGCCCCATGATGATCTCTATGTACGCATCTGAGTGGGCCCCGTGATCTCTATGTGCGCCTATGTGTGGGCCCCATGATCTCTATGTGCACCTATGTGTGGGCCCCATGATGATCTCTATGTACGCATCTGAGTGGACCCCGTGATCTCTATGTGCGCCTCTATGTGGGCCCCATAATCTCTATGTACGCCTCTGAGTATGCCCCACGATGATCTCTATGTATGCATCTGAGTGGACCCCATGATCTGTATGTACGATCCCTGAGTGGGCCCCATGATCTCTATGTGCGCCTCTGAGTGGACCCCGTAATCTGTATGTACACCTCTGAGTGGGCCCCATGATGATCTCTTTGTATGTATCTGAGTGGGCCCCATAATCTGTATGTACACCTCTGAGTGGGCCCCATGATGATCTCTATGTACGCATCTGAGTGGGCCCCATGATCTCTATGTACGAACCCTGAGAGGGCCCCATGATTTTTATACACGCCCCTGACTGTGCCCCATGTTATCTATGTACGCCTATGATTCGGCCCCATGGTCTTTATGCACGCCCCTGAGAGTGCCCATTGATCTCTATGTACGCCCCTGATTGGGACCCATATCCGCCCCTTATGCGGCCCCTGTAATCTCTATGTGGCCCTGAGCCTCGCCTCCATGTGGCAGTAGTAGAAGCAGCATCTCCATAGTGTGGCATTCACACTACATGCTGCACTGTATAGGACTCCCAGCCAGCAGCAGAACGGATGAGAAGGTAACTGCCTGGGACCCTTAGCTGAGGCTGGCAGGACATACTACTGGGCAATGGCCATGATTATCATGGCCATTGGCCAGCATGTTATGCTAGCCTCTGGTGGTACTATCATGCATGCCCATTGCCCAATATGTCCTGCCAGCATCTGTGGTACAATCATGCCCACCCAGCATGTCCTGACAGTCACTGGTGGTAGTACTAGCATGAGTGTACCACAGAGGCAGTACATACTGGGCAATGGGCATAATAGTGCCACAAAGGCTGGAAGGACATACTGGGCAATGGGCAAGATAGTACCATCAGTAGACTGACTAGGCGTTATCCAGGGCTCTGTCTCCCCTCTTCACAGCTGTTAACATTGCGTTTATGCTGTTCGTTGCAACGGATCCATTGTAAATCAGCACAAATGCAATGTACCGTAGACTTGTATTGCAAAAATGCATTCTAACGCTTGCAAAAACAGCCATGCTTTGAAAGTATGCATTATTTGCAATGCACAGGAAACACGGTCGGCGGCTGGAGGCCAGCTGAGCGCTTCTATCACTTACAGGTGTGTTCTACTGTTATTCTGTGCCTGCTCATCTCTGTCAGCAGACATATTGTCTGATTGCAAAGAGCTGAAGACAGAAGACCTGTGAATTACGTCAGAGCAAGGATTTTTTTTTTTTATTAAAGATGGAGTCTCTAAATGCGATTTGAGTTTTATTAAACATTTATTTTCTCTATATTGTGTTTTTTTCCTGTTTACTAGAAATTCATGGTGGCCATGTCTAGTTTGGCGTGATGCCATGAATTTCAGGGTTAGTACCAACTGATAATACAAAGCTGGTACTAACCCCTTTATTACCCAGTGTGCCACCCACCACCAGGGCCATGGGAAGAGCCGAATAAAGCGCCTGGAAATGGCGCTATGATGACTGCGCCAATTCCAGGGGTGGCTGTGGGCTGCCGTTTTCAGCATCGGGGGCCCAGAATGCTTGGGCCTTACCATGCTAAGAATCCCAGCCACCAGCTGCCGATCAAAATATGGCGGGAGCCCACTCATTTTTTTTTTTAACAATTTATAAAAAAAAATGGGCTTTCCTGACTGTTGATCACCATCCAAGGTAAAGCCAGGCAGCTGGGGGTGGCAGGCCGTAGCTGTCCGCTTTATCTGCGGTGAGAATCAAAAATTCTGCAGAGCGCTATGTCATGTTTTTAAAAATTATTTATTTTCACACTTCTATATGTGACAGACCACAACAGCCAATCACAGATGCGGTCAAAGAGGATGGGCATCTGTGATTGGCTGTTCGAGTAATCTACAACCAGCCCATACATTCTAGTACGGTACTACGTATGGGCTGCATTCAGGTTACTCAAGCAGCCAATCACAGATGCCCATTCTCTGTGTCAGTGTCTGTGATTAGCTGTTGGGCCTGTCACACATATAGAAATGTGAAAACAAATACTAAAAAAAACATGACGTAGCGCTCCGCAGATTTTTTGATTCTCAGCGCAGATAAAGCATACAGCTACGGGCTGCCACCTCCAGTTGCCTGGATTTACCTTGTCTGGCCGATCAAAAGACAGAGAAGCCTAATATTTGTTTTAAAATTATTTCACTTTTTTTTGGAAAAAACATGCGTATGCTCCCGCCATATGTTGATCGCCAGCCAGATAAAGCAAGGCAGCTGGGGACTGGGATTCTCAGCATGGTAAGGCCCAAGCGTTCTTGGCCCCCCACGCTGAAAATCGCAGCCCACAGCCACCCCTAAAAATGGTGCTTTCATCATAGCATCATGTCCATACACTTTCTCCAGCTCTTCCAGCAGTCCTGGTGGGGGGTGGCACGCTGGTAATAATACAAACCTGCTACTAACCCCATTATCAGCTGGTACTAAGCCTGAAATTCATGTCGTCACGCCAAATTAGACATGGCCACCATGAATTTCTAGTAAACAGCTGACAGAGATGAGCAGGGACAGAATGACACTGGAGCACTTGTCATTTCATGTAGTGTAGAAATCGTGGCAAAAGTGTGGATTGTGCTCTGGAAGTGATTAGTTGTAGTAACTATGTTATTTTCTGCAGAGATAGGTCCTACATAGAAGATGTGATATCAGTCGGCAACAGATAAAGAACTTCACCTAGAGACATCACTGGTGAGTTTGTTTATTACCTATACACACACACTGACACTATACACAGAGCTCCTGTGTATAATGTCCTTGGTGATCATTATATTACCTGTACACTGACAATATATACAGAGCTCCTGTGTATAATGTCACTGGTAATGTCACTGGTAATCTCTATATTATCTTTACACTGACTCTATATACAGAGCTTTTTACATTTTCATTATTGGTCACTATCTGGTGCCATTATGTGCTCTGGTCATGGCTTGGCGGGATTTGTTCCTTGTATATGGTATTAGGCCAGCTTCACACCATGGTGTGATCAGGTCTGGGGCTGTCCGGTGTGAACCCGACAGCCCCGGACCCGATTTTCACACAATGCAGCCCTATGGTGCCGGACAGGGCTGGATGGCAGCTATTTGCCATCCGGTTTTGTCCCTGTCTGGCAGCATCAGGCTGCAAACGATTTTTGCCCTGGACACAAAAACGGAGCATGCAGCATTTTTGTGTCCGGGGTGAAAAATGCAGAGGTTTGCCAGAGAAAGAAAGTTGAGCATTTGGTGACTTCAGTATTTATAAGACAAATCCAGGATTACCTCTGCTTGCTTTACTCCTGGTTTTGTCTTAGGCCGGCTTCACACCACGTTTTTTTCCCTGTCAGGCTGTATCCAGTGCTTTGCAGGAGGCACCGGACACAGCCTGACAGGTCCGGACAAATAGAAGCGGAGAGTTAATATGCCCTGCGGTCCTGTTTGTAGCCAGATTCTGCAGAGCGCAGCTTCAGGAGCTGTCCCCTACTGAAATAGTGCTGAACCTCTTCACAGGGGACAGCTCCTGGGGCTGAAGGTCAGCGGAGCTCACGCTGAAGTGCAGCAGCCGGCGTCCGGGAACCTGGCAGACTCTCTGGAACCGGAAGAATCCGGTAGGATCTGGTTTGCTTACATTTTTCTCCCCGGACACAAAAATGATGCAAGCTCCGTTTTTGTGTCCGGGGCAAAAATCATTTGCAGCCTGATGCTGCCAGACAGGGACAAAACCGGATGGCAAATAGCTGCCATCTGGCCCTATTCAGCACCATAGGGCTGCATTATGTCAAAAGTGGGACAGGGGCTTTCTGATTCACATCGTGGTGTGAAGTCGGCCTTACAAATACTGAGGTACAAATCTCACCAAATACTCTAAGTGCTACATTCTTCTGATGGTGCGGACTCCACCAATAAATAAGTGATCACATTCCTAACCTGTGCACAGGGGCGGACTGGCCCAGGTTGCAGGGAGGCATTTGCCCCCCAGGCCGGTGGTTTAGTCCCAGTTTAGAGCCGCCCCCTCAGTGAGAGCGGCCACGTGGGACCCGGGACGCAGCAGGCAGGACGCGGGCGTCAGCGTGGAGGCTGTGACCTGGGATTGGCGTGGCGGCAGCAGGCAGCTGGCAGGCTAGTGAAGCAGAGCCCGCACCCACATGCTCTTCAGTTGGCCTCTGTAGTGGTAGCACCCATCCCCCCGCTCTTCAGTTGGCCACCGGCTAGAAAAAGTCAACAACCCCCCAGGGCAAGATCTGCCAGCCAGCCCCTGCCTGTGCATCGCTGATAACTTGTTTTCACCAACAAATCCAAATTAATGCAAACTACAGTTATTATACATCGCAGTAATACTGAGCGCACAGTGGTGTGCAGGAGCCATCTGTGTTTTACAGTCCACCCTACACTATAATAGGTATAACGCATAACAGGTATTTGCATATTGCTGAAGAATGGGTGGGCCCGGGTGGGTGGGCCCCTGGAGTCAATTTTTCGGGTGGGCCCCTGGAGTCAATTTTTCTGGTGGGTGGGCCCCTGGAGTGAATTTTCCTGGTGGGCCCCAGTCACCCCAGTCCGGCGCTGTATGTGGTCATAAACCACTGTTTGGGCGCACAGCAGGGCTGAGAAGGGAAGGAGCGACATTTGACTTTTTGAGTTAATGTTCCATTCAAAAAGAGAAATGGTGCTCCATCCCTTCTGAGTCCTGCCGTGCGCCCAAACAGCGGTTTATGACCACATATGAGGTATCGGTGTACTCAGGAGAAATTGCCCAACATATTTTAGGATGCATTTTATTCTGTTGCCCATGTGAAAATGAAAAAATTTAGGCTAAAAAAACATTTTTGTGGAAAAAGTACTTTTTCATTTTTACGGATTAATTTGTGAAGCACCTGGGGGTTCAAAGTGCTCACTATGCATCTGGATAAGTTCCCTGGGAGGTATAGTTTCCAAAATGGGGTCACTTGTGGGGAAGCTCCAATGTTTAGGCACACAGGGGCACTCCAAACGCGACATGGTGTCCGCTAACAATTTGAATGGAAAATCAGCTCCAATTGTTAGCGGACACCATGTCGCATTTGGAGAGCCCCTGTGTGCTTAAATATTGGGAGCTTCCCCACAAGTGACCCCATTTTGAAAACTAGACCCCCCCAAGGAACATATCGAGATGCATAGTGAGTACTTTGAACCCCAGGTGCTTCACAAATTGTTCCGTAAAAATGAAAAAGTACTTTTTTTTTCACAAAAATTTTCTTTTTTCATTTTTAAAGATTAATTTGTGAAGCACCTGGGGTTCAAAGTGCTCACTATGCATCTAGATATGTTCCCTGGGGGGTCTAGTTTCCAAAATCGGATCACTTTTGGGGGAGCTCCAATGTTTAGGCACACAGGGGCTCTTCATATGCGACATGGTGTCCGCTAACAATTTGAATGGAAAATTAGCTCCAATTGTTAGCGGACACCATGTCACATATGGAGAGTATGTAGTGTATGTCAGGTTGGTATGTGTAGTTTAGTATACGTGTGGTGTTTACTACACCACACACCAACCTGATGTACACTACACCACACACCAACCTAACATACACTACGTCAGGTTGGCATGTGTGGTGTAGTGTACGTCAGGTTGGTGTGAGTTGTAGTATACGTCAAGTTGGTGTGTGTGATATATAATACACCACACACACCAACCTGACGCACACTACACCACAACAACCTGACATACACTACGTCAGGTTAGTGTGTATGTGGTGTAGTGTATGTCAGGTTGGTGTGTAGTGCACATCACACACACTAACCTGACGTATGCTACACCACACACACTAACCTGACGTACACTATACCACACTACACATCAATCTGACGTAGTGTACGTCAGGTTGGTGTGGTGTAGTGTACGTCAGGTTGGTGTGTTTGGTGTTATGTAGTGTATATCAGGTTGCTGTGTGTGGTGTTGGGTATGTCAGGCTGGTGTGGGAGAGTTGTGTAGGGAAGGTCAGGATTTTACTTCATGGACATGTGATGAATTCTGAAGCAGTCATTCACGCACAGTCCAGGTTTGCCAGGACAAGTTTCACATCAGAAATGCGTGTCCTTTCTTACCCCCGTTTTGTAGCAGACCCGGCACCTTTTTTGTGATCTGCTGTGACCGGGAAAATATTGCCCTGGTATAATACAGGAAGCTTCAGTTCCAGGGGTGCAGGGGCCCGCTTCTTCTTCTTCGCCTCCAAACATCAGGGCCTTTATCACCACCTCCTGAAACTGAAGGAAGGTGTTGGTGGTCTGGCCTGCATATCGTGATCGCACGTATGCGTTATACAGTGCCATTTGAACGATGTGCATGGCCAGTTTTTTGTACCAAACCTTCACCTTCCACATGGCACTGTAGGGCTGAAGGACTTGATCAGAAAGATCAACTCCCCCCAAGTATTTGTTGTATCCCAGAGCACAGTCCGGTTTGTGGACTTGTGCTGGGGTACCTATAACGGTGGTGGCCGTGGTGTCGGGACCATGGATTGTGGTCAAGAAAAAGACGTCCCTTTTGTCCTTGAACCTGACCACAACCATGTTGCCACTACATTGGGCTCGACTCTCACCCTTTGGGAGAGGCTGCCCAATTAGCGTCAAAGGAAGACCCCTCTGGTTTCTGCGCACAGTACCGCAAGCGGCGGTAGTTCTGGCAGAGAGGAACTGAAATAGTGGTATACTCGTGTAAAAGTTATCAACGTACAGATGATAACCTTTACCAAGCAGTGGGTGGATCAAATCCCACACTATTTTCCCACTCACCCCCAGAGCAGGTGGGCATTCTGGGGGCTGGATCCTGGAATCCTTTCCTTGGTACACTCTAAAGCTGAGACTGTACCCTCAGTTTAATTCCGTACCTCACCATCTTGCTGGGCAGGTATTGTCGGAATTGAAGCCTCCCTTTGAAGTAGATGAGGGATTCATCCACACAAATTTCCCTTTGGGGAACATACACTTCAGCAAACTTGTTGCTGAAGTGTACGATGACCGGCCGAATTTTGAACAGCCTATCAAAATTTGGGTCATCGCGGTGAAGGCTGTCCGCATTGTCCCTGAAATGTAAAAATTTGTGAATGACCTCAAATCGTTTTCGGGTCATCACCATGCCAAACACTTTAATTTGATATAAAATATCTTTACTCCAGTATTGGCGGATTTCTGGTTTCTTCACAATCCCCATGTGAAGTACCAGGCCCCAATATTTCAACATTTCTACTGAGTCCACGGGACTTCAAGAAGAAAATGCTGAATTTGGGTTTTTGCCCAGGAATTGTTGGGTTTAGATGTTGGTCTGCTCCACCATGAGACTCACAATGGCCTCCTCCGTGGAGTGTAGTTTTCAGGGATGGGGGTCCACACGGGGGCACTAGTGCTAGGTTGGGCGTGACTTGCACCAGGTTGGGGGTTACTCACAGTTGGCTGTGAGTCTTCCTTCATCGCCTCCAGCTCCTTTTCTCCAGACTCCGACTCCTCTTCCACGGCCTCCGGCTCTTCTCCTCCAGGCTCCGGATGATATCTTCGTCTTGGTGGCGACTAGGTGTCACTGGAGGAGGAAGAATGGGAGGAATAGAGGAACATGGGGTCCTCTCCCTCACTATCAGCTTCGGAGGCAATAAGAGCATATGCCTCCTCAGCTGAGTACGCCCTTTCTGACCATGATGACTGGGACGAGCGGGCCATTTTTTGTGTGCTGTGTATGTAAAAAAAACACAACTTTATTCCGTGTGTGTGTACGTGTGTATGTGCGAGTGATTGGTGTAATTTGCAGGCGGGGGCGGTCGGGTGGGCAGAGGGCAGGTGGCGGCAGTCGGGTGTGCAGAGGGCAGGCGGGGGCAGTCGGGTGCGCAAACGTCAATCGGGGGAGGTCGGGTGCTCAAAGGTCAGGCGGGGCAGTCGGGTGCAGGGAGGGTAAGCCGGGGTGGTCAGGTGCATAAAGGTCAGGCGGGGTGGTTGGGTGCGCAAAGGTCAGGCGGGGGCGGTCGGGTGTGCAGAGGGCAGGTGGGGGCAGTTGGGTACGGAGAGGGCAGGTGGGAGCGGTCGGGTGCGGGGAGGCCAGGCGGCGGTCAGGTGAGCAGAGGGCAGGTGGGGGCAGTCACGTGCGCAGAGGGCAGGCGGTCGCTTGCATAGAGGTCAGGCGGTGGTGGTCACGTGCGCAGAGGTCACACGGCAGTAGCAGGTCACAAGGGTGATCACTTGGCAGGGGGTGGGCAGCGAAGGGCAGGAGGGGGATAACTGGGCAGGAAGGGGTGAGGGCAGAGATGAGGGGAGAGCACAGGAATGGGGGGAGCAAGGGGGCAGCAGTGAGTGAGGGCAGATATGGGGGTTGAGCACAGGGATGGAGGGAGCTACGGGGCAGCAGTGGGTGAGGGCAGAGATGGGGAATGAAAACGGGACAGTGGTGGGTGAGGGCAGAGATGGGGCTTGAGCACAGGGATGGAGGGAGTGAGGGGGCAGCGGTGGGTGAGGGCAGAGATAGGGGATGAGTGTGG
This sequence comes from Allobates femoralis, assembly GCA_033576535.1. Classification (NCBI taxonomy): domain Eukaryota; kingdom Metazoa; phylum Chordata; class Amphibia; order Anura; family Aromobatidae; genus Allobates; species Allobates femoralis. Next base: position 774,686,400 of record JARQOC010000003.1, read on the forward strand.
TGCCCTGCAAATGCAGGCGTCAGAGAGGAGTATTACACCAGTAAAAGAGGTGTAAATGCTCTAGCTGCAGGTGGACTCTAGGATGGTGGGTGGGACCCATTCCCAGCACTCCCACATTAGTTTAGGGTGGGAGGTTACCCGGGAGGGAATAAATTCACCTCTAGGGGGAACAAGAAGGTCTTTTTTTGGTCTTGGGTCTTTGGTCTTTGACCGAGAGAGATGGAGGAGGAAAGGTTCTTGGAAGAATAGCTAAGTGGAACGAGGCAGAAGGTCACACCGGGTCGGTTACAAGCCGTACCGGAGGAAAGAAGGGACCTTGAGGAGGTCCTGGAAGGGGGCACCCAACGAGGAGTCCGGGCCCTAGTAAGAAAGGGATATCCGCAGTGTGGAGCGCCCATACTACAGGGGATACTCCAGTCCACCAGGGGAACGCCGGGCCCTGGGATCTGGCCAAAGTCCAGCTTTGCAGTCGGCAATCGGCTGCTGTGGCTTGTTCATCAGCTGCAGCACCTTGCCATCGGAGAGGTCTGCCTGCTTCCTCACCAACAAGGGAGGGGACTCCCAGTACTATCTACACGGAGCTACTGGGTATAGATTGATCCAAAGCGTGGAAGAACGGACACGGGTTAGTTAACGAAGGTACACCAAGGGTTCCACCATACCACCTGGGATCCACTTGCAGCCACCTGTTAAGCTTCCTGTCTTTGTAACATCTAAAGTGCTGAACTGTGAACTGTAACTGATGCTGCTATAAGTTTCCTGTAAAGTACCCAGGAGCAAGTGACTGCTTCTGCCTGTGTCTTCTGCATCAATCTGTTGCCTTGGCAGGAATGCTGCCCCGGAGGTCCAGCCCTACCTGTAGAGGACTTTGCCAACTAGCCGCATTACCATCTATCTCCGGTGGACTGCGGCAGTGCTGGTGACCCATCACGAGAATCTACAGGTGGCGTCACGAGAACTGTACATAGTAAATCCCCTGTAAATATAACCCCTTTTTGAAGTGTCACCCAGGACACGGGATCAGGCGCGGCCACCATTCCCCGTGACACAGCAGACGCTACCCCTGAAGCCTGATACCCGAGTACCCCAAAGCCTGTGGCTCGACAGGAGCACAGGGATGGGGGAAGTGAGGGGGCAGCAGTGGGTGAGGGCAGAGATGAGGGGTGAGCACAGGGATTGGGGGAGTGAGGGGGCAACGGTGGGTGAGGGCAGAGATGGGTGAGCACGGGGGGCAGTGGTGGGTGGGGCAGAGATGGAGGATGAGCACAGGGATGGGGGGAGCGAGAGGGCAGCGGTGGGTGAGGGCAGCGTTGGGGGGTAAGCACAGGGATAAGGGGAGCAAAGGGGCAGCGATGGGTGAGGGCAGAGATGGGTGACCACAGGGGGCACGGGGCAGTGGTGGGTGAGGGCAGAGATGGCAGAGATGAGGGGGTGAGCACAAAGGGCAATGGTTAGTGAGATGGGGGGTGATCACAGGGGGTGAGCACAGGGGGCGAGATGGAGGGTGATCACAGGGGGCAGAGATGGCAGAGATGGAGGGTGAGCACAGGGTGCCGAGATGGAGGGTGATCACGGGGGATGAGCACATGGGGCAGTGAGGGTGAGCACAGAGGGCAGTGAGGGTGAGCACAGAGGGCAGTGAGGGCGAGCACAGGGGGCAGTGGGGGAGAGCGCAGGGGGGCAGGGAGGGTGAGCACAGGGGGCAGAGATGGGGAGAGCTAGAATGGCAGCGGTAGGGGATGAGCACTGGGATCGGGGGAGCGAGAGGGGCAGCAGGGGGTGACCGGCAATCCCAGGTGAGATGGGACAACAGGAACAGTGGCAACGCAGTGGGAACAGCGGCGGCGCAGCAGGAACAGCGACGGCTTACCGGCTGGCGGCAGATCGGTGGGGATCGGCGGCAGCGGATCAGCGGCAGCAGCAGGCACTTGGGGGGCAGCAGGGCAGCAGAGCAGCAATGGTCCTCCTTCCTCAGCCTTCACGAACGGGATGAGGCTGAGGAGAGAGGGCACCAAAACTTCACACCGCCCCACCATAGCTAAAATCACTGTGATTGGTACTTTCAATTTCAACTACCAATCACAGTGATCGGGAGCACGGGGGGGGCGAAGCCACCCCCCCTGGGGTCATCTGGAGGTCCATGCCTACGTGCAGCTCCAGTGACTGGTCTCTGACCCGGTCACCAGAGCTGCAGGACCCGAAAGATGCCAAGACGTTATAGAGACATCATGGGTCGGGAACGCACGGACTTTCATGACGTCTCTATAACGTCATAGGTCGGGAAGGTATTAAAAACATGTAAAATCATTATTCTACCCTTTGTAGCTTCCATGTTATCAACATCTTCACACCCTGCAGAGAGCTGCATCAGTCCTGTTCCATTATAGTCCTGTTCCATTATAAGCTGAGACGATTAGTCCTGGCTCTATAAACTGTCATGCAATTATGTACGCCTTTTCTGCAGCTGTCTCCTCCCTCCTCCCTCTGCTCTTAGTGCTGTGTGGTTTCACTTTCTGGAGCTACTGTTCTGTTCAGGACACAGAGGGAGAAAGCTAAAAGGTCTGCCTTATCTGATCTAGATTCCATTTGCTTCTTTTAAAAGGAATGTGTGCTTTGAGAGATCCTGTGTTTATCTGATCTGTTGATTTTGCTGCAAAGAGAGTAGAGAAGACGATGATCTCACTGATCTCCTGTGCTGTGATGTGGCCTGCATGATCATCATGTGGGGAGTGGACAGCAGAGAACTAAGTGGATCATTCATTGTAATTGACAGATGGAATGAATATCGTTATTTGAAGTTTACAGAAGATAGGAGGGGAATATAAATACATAAAGATAGCTTAGAGAAAGGAATTGACTCACCGTAGCCTCACCGTAGCCGGGTCTTCACGTCTCGGGCGTTGCTTCTCCCGTCACGGGTGGGCTGAAGTCTTTGGCCCGCCCCCTTGGTTGTTTCTAGCAATCGGGGCGGACAAGGATTTTGGCGCCTCTGCCATGACCCTCCCATGAAGAGGGGCGGAGGCACACCCCCGGGGCCAGCATATTGTGGTTCACGTGGTGGGATCCGCCATGTTGGTCGCCATCTTGACTCAGTGGTAAAAGGCGGGAAAAAGTTCGGTTTGGGTGGATAAAGTTCTTTAAGCACACAATACCCGTTGGGAAACGGGCCTGCTCGTATCCTGTTCGTGACGCCAAATTCTGACTCAACGTAGCCGGGTCTTCACGTCTCGGGCGTTGCTTCTGCCGTCACGGTTCCGCGCCCGAAACTGTGGGGCCCGGTGGTCAGATCAAAAGGGGTAGATTGAACGGATAGGGGTTTGAGTCTTACTTGTCATGACGCCACGTGCGGGAATTCCGGTGATTCCACCGGCGCTGCTTGGGCCTCCGGGAGATCTACGGCAGCTAGATGGGACGCTCCCCACAGGATGAGCGGGAGTCCCCGGGGCCAGGAGCTGCGCGTGATGAAGTATAGCAGCTCAGTAATGCTGAGAGTGTAGATTTAAACAGTTCTGAAGGAAACACGGACACCAGATTCCTCTGTAACGGGTGTTTACTGTAGCCGGTAAGATGGTACAAGGTATACAGTCAACAGGTAATGGACCGGGGGGTCCCAGCAATGACTGGTGTTGATTCAGAGCTCCGCGGTGTTCCTCCTCCCTTTAGTTTCTCTAACAGGTTGCCGGTGTTACCTTGGTATACCAGATCAGGGTACTTGGGAGACTTATTGTTGGTACCTAGCTGAATTAGGCTTAAGGTCCTGTGTCCCAGGAGCGAGTCCCTGCTGGCGAGACAACTTAAGTTGTGGCTGTGGTGAAGTGCCTCATGGAAGCAGTTCCTTCACCCTGGTTTGCTGAGCTGCGATGAACGAATTGCTCGCCTCGGAACCAGTGATCCGGTGGTTGGTTCTTGGGCACGGGTATAGTTGGACCCGTTAAGTAATTGCCCGTGTTCCTGTCTAGGGCACCGTTAATGGCGCCAGCCGGTAAGTGATCTTCAGGACTGCACGGAACTGTGCAGAGCCCTGCTTCTCCTAAGTTACATTCCTCCCGACTCTCTCTCTCCTTCTCCTACTTTTCTCCTATACACTACTGCTACACTCCTCCCACCAGGACCTGATTGGCCCTCTATTCTATTGGTGCATGTAGAGTATGGAGCTCTGAGGGTTAACCATGTCATCACCGAGACGGAGGATATCACATCTTCAGTCAGGGATGCAATACCTTCCTGTGACGCACTCGTTGCGGGGCGCCACAGAATTAGAAAATGATAGCACTTACATATGGATTTTTGTGAAAGTGAAAAAATAAGCAATAGGGTCTTATCTTCAGATTAAGAGGTGAATGAATGTGTGAGTAAAAACTGCTCACCTGGTTTGGTTGTGTCACCCACAACCAGTATGATAGCCAGAAATCAATGTAGTCGCCTGAAAAAGACTGCTGCTGCAAGGATTGGACCTCTATGGATAACCACGGTGAAGAGCCTGTAGATCTGTAGGACATCTTGCTGTTGTATCCGCGCTGCCGTCAAAAGGATCACCAGATACAAGAGAGAATCTGGGCTGAATTGTGTCTTTATTCTTCCGACGAGTTTCGGAGCCTTCACCTGGCTCCTTCCTGCTTCCTTCATTGTCCCTGAGTAAGGAGTCAGGGAAGGCTCCGAAACACATCGGAAGAATAAAGACACAATTCAGCCCAGATTCTCTCTTGTCTCTCTGTGATCCTTTTGACAGCAGCGCGGACACAATGGCACTTTGTCTTACAGATCTACATATGGATTTTTGACCTGACAGTTTTCCTTTAAAACAGCTGCAACTGAGGTGAGCAACATCGGTTCAGTGCGAAGCGGGTTCATTTACTGACCCCTCCTACACACAAATGCAGCCTTAGGCCCGCTTCACACGTTTGTATTAAAACGCATACGTGTGGCAGGGTCCATTTTGACCATCTGTTTTTATTTTTTATCACCCATCTGTATGTACATTTTTAAAAACTTGTCATATGGGGGGCGTGTCCAGCTGCTGATGGCACCGGACGCTTTCTAGCTGAGCTCCTCACCCAGACCTCTGAAAACGGCACCATATCGGCCTCATCGCGCCTCACACAGCTCCACAAAGAGGACCGCAAACACAGGATTCCCCGCTACTATGCCGCGGGCAGCTTCACGGAGGCGGCAGCCAGAGAACAAGGTAACAGATTACTTTGACTCAGGCAGACCGCGCGCTCCCTCACACAACATGGCGGCGGCGCCGGAGCGCCCGCCTCCTTCCTCCCCGGCATCGCAGCGTTCTCCTCGTGGCGTGGAGGATGCAGGAGGAGAGGATGGTGACAGAGCCCCTGTGACACAGGGAGCGATCAAAGCCCTCCTGGCAGCACAGAGGGTTTCTATAATTGAGGACATGAAAGGGCTCATTGGCACACTAAGGGAAGACCTGGGGGCACTTACAGACCGTACAGAGCACCTAGAAGCAAAAATGTCAGACTTTGCATCGGCTCATAACAGTCTTGCTGACAGCCATGCCGTGCTGGATAGAGAGGTGGGGACGGTCTCTGCCACATTATGCCACCTCGAAGACCAGTTGAGGAAAAACAACTTCAAGCTGCGGGGATTAGCAGAGGGAGGAGACGAGATGGAAGTAGCTAAGGCTTTTCTGCTAGCAGCCCTGCCGGACTCTCCCCAGGAACATCTGGACATAGAAAAAGCCTTCCGGATTCCCAAACCGGCGAGGCTTCCCCCTGAGACCCCGAGGGATATCTTGGTGTTCCTGTTGAGATCTGGGATCAGAGATAGACTCCTACGGCGTATGAGAAACGGCCCCCCCCTGCCGGAGCCCTTCTCGGGGGTTCAGGTGTACCCCGACCTCTCCCCGGGGACGCTCGCCCGAAGGAGGGACTTTGCCTCCAGCTGCAGAATTTTAAGGGAAAATGCCATTTTTTACAGCTGGGGTTCTCCGGTGGCGGTTAATTTTAAGCATAATGGAAAGAGACAATCGTTCTCCTCCCCCACTTTCCTGAGAAAAACTCTTAAATCGTGGGGCTTGATCCCTTCTGGCAGCCGCCCCTCACCTCCTCGTCGGGACTCTAACAAGAATGGGGGTGAAGATCCTGACACATCTGAGGCCACATGAGGGCCCAGAACTGAAAAGTTTCCCTTCAGTAGGTCTGGACAACCTGCTCTGCTCCAATTTTCCATCTTTGATTGCTCCTGTCCCCTGTGGGTCCGAGTCTGGGTCTATCCACTATAAACCGGAACTTCTCGAACCCGGGTAGTGACATTGACGGACACCTGGACACCCCACGGGGATTTAGGAGAGTGGGGGATTCCCCCCCCTTTTTGACCCCGGTTATAGCTGGGAGTCGGCTGGAGTTTACATAACTGTTTGTTTTATTGTTTTTCTGCTTAATTGTTCTACGTCTGTACGCTAGTGTGTTTTCTCCTGGCCATTCTACTCACCTGTTGCTGTTTTTCCCCACTTGCCCTCCGGGTGTTCCCCTCTGGATCTCATCTTTCTCACCCCCACCCGCCCCCCACCCTCATTCTCCCTTCTCCTCACTCCCCCTCCCCCTCATTCCCCCTTCACCCCCACACCCCCCCCTCTTTCCATCTACACATCTTCTCCTTATCTCCTAATATTCTACTTGCTCGCCTGTCACTAAATCTCTATTTCTCCTCCTCTGCTCTTTTTTCCCCCTGTGCCCACCTTTGGGGACTGATCTGGTCTGCTCGCTCGGGGACTGCTCTCCTCTTGAAGAGGGGGCCACTATGGGACTCAAGATATTATCCCTCAATGTGAAAGGCCTTAACTCCCCGGCCAAGCGGTCTTTCCTATGGAGGGAAATAAAAACCTCGGCTGCGGAAGTGGTATGCGTGCAGGAGACCCACTTGCTTTCGGGAGACTCCCACAGACTCCAACACGCATCTTTCCCTTATATATTCCACGCTTGTCACACGGAAAAGAAAGCTGGGGTTAGCATACTAGTAAAGGGTTCGGTTCAATTTCAATTGCTGGATAGCATTGTAGACCCAGCGGGAAGGTACCTAATCTTGAAGTGCAATTTAGCAGGTGAGGCCTATACCTTGGCTAACGTTTATGCCCCTAATACGGGACAACTAAAATTTGTGAGATCCATTCTAGACAAACTTAGAGAGTTAACAGTGGGCAAATTAATCGTTTGTGGAGATTTTAATGCAATAATGGAGAGCCGCCTGGACTCCTCCTCCCCCGCTTTGCGGGGGGGTAGGACTCTGGGTCCCCTGTGCCGGGAGCACCATATTCACGATGTTTGGGGATACCAGCACGCCGAGGAGAGGGATTATTCCTTCTTCTCGCACGTGCATGGCTCTTACTCGAGGATTGATCTCTTCCTGGTGAATGACGCTGCCCTGGGAGCCTGTAGGTCCTCAGAGGTGGGGGTCATCACCTGGTCGGATCACGCACCAATCACATTGGAGATAACACTAGGATCGGGAGTTGGTGCTCCGCGTCGCTGGAGGTTAAATGAACTTGAAACCAAATTGCAGGACTATTTCTCCATAAACGATGACGGGGAGGTTACGGATGACACGCTGTGGTATGCCCACAAGGCGGTCATTCGGGGCCTTCTCCTACAAAAAGCCTCTCAAGTCAAAAAGCGCCGAGAGCGCCTGAGACAGGAGTGGATAGAAAAGATAGGACAACTGGAAACAACACATAAAAAGAGCCCATCATCTGGTTTGCTGACCCAGATTTCGGAACTCCGATTAAAATTGAGAGCCCTTTTCCTCCAGCAACATGAGAGATCACTTCGGAAACTGAAAACGAAATTTTATGCGGTGGGAGATAGGCGGGGGCCCTCCTGGCCCGTCGTTTGAAAAAAAGGGATGTTAAAACTATGATCACCCACATGAGGCGGAAAGATGGGAGAGTGGTTAGAGATCCGCCCGGGATGGTTGAGGTGTTTGCTTCATACTACGAAAAGTTATACAACCTGAGGGAAGATGTAGACACCCCTCAGCCTACACCCTCGGCCATCAGGGATTTCCTCCGGAAACTAGATCTCCCTGCCCTCTCGTCAGAAGACCTGCATACGCTGAACAGGCCTCTCACCTCCCTTGAAATTGACAAAGTGATTATTGCACTGAAGTCTAACTCGGCTCCGGGCCCGGATGGGCTCGCGAACGAGTACTACAAGACTTTTCGTCCGGTCCTCACGCCATATTTGCTCCGCCTATTCTCCACGTGGCAATCGATGGGGTCCATCCCGGGCCAAGCCCTGGAGGCCACCATCACAACCATCCCCAAGACGGGGAAAGCGGCAGAATGCCCCGAAAACTATCGCCCAATTTCCTTGCTGAATGTAGACCTAAAAGTCTACGCGAAATTGCTAGCGGTCAGGCTGGCGGCGGTGATCCCCTCCCTGGTCCATCCAGACCAAGTGGGATTCGTGCTACACAGGCAAGCTAGAGACGGGACACGTAGAATGCTGAACTTGATGGAGGTGGGTGAGAGAAGGGGGGTCCCTTGTGTGTTCCTGTCTCTAGACGCGGAAAAAGCGTTTGACAGGATACACTGGGGATACCTACGGGAGGTTCTCTGCACCTTCGGTTTGACGGGCCCCATCATGTCAGCGATTCTCGGACTATACTCCCACCCCTGTGCTAGAGTCTTTTCGGCGGGATTTTTGTCCCGTACCTTTCAGATATCCAATGGGACCAGACAGGGTTGCCCCCTCTCCCCCCTGATATTTGCCCTGTTGATGGAGCCCTTAGCGGTCTCCCTCAGGGCGAATCCCACGATTAAAGGAATTCAAGTGGGGGACAGGACGCACGTGGTGGGCCTATACGCCGATGATGTTATCATTTCCGTCTCTGACCCGGCATCCTCGCTTCCCGGGATAGTGGGGTCGCTTGACCTGTTTGCGCGAATCTCGTATTATAAATTAAACGCGAGTAAGTCCATGATATTTCCGGTTCACGTCCCGGTAGGGTTGGCGGAGAGCCTTTCGCGATTGTACCCTTTCAAATGGTGCCCTCAGGGTATCCAATATCTGGGGATCTGTCTTTGCCCATCGGCGGAGATAGCCTCCCGAAACGCAGAAAAATTGGAGAGGGACTTGCGGGGGGTGCTCGATGCTTTCCCTTTGGCTTCGATGTCTTGGATGGCGAGGGTACAGGCAGTAAGGATGATGTGGCTGCCGAAAATAATCTATATGTTTAGATGTTTGCCAATCACATACCCTCCTAGGGTTATCGCTCACCTTCAGTATGTGATCAACCGCTTCGTCTGGGCCAAAAAAAACCACAGAGTCCAGAGGAAAACCATGTATCTCCGCCTAGCCGGAAGAGGGATGGGGGTCCCAAATGTTGACATGTACCTTAGAGCCATAATTCTGGAATCAGTACGGGAATGGTGGAGAGGTGGGGCGGATTCCGGATGGGTGCAAATAGAATCCCACTCTGCTCCCGGGGGTTCGCTGAAGCATCTCCTTGCGGCTGAGTCTCTGGGAGAAGTAGAAAGAAAGGACCTCTTGCATCCAATGAGAGCCCTTTTAAAAGAGTGGGGAAAACTCACGAATACTTGGGCTAAACTCCCGATTTCGGAGATCCCCCTCTCCGCACTTTCGCTTCACATCCCCTCTCTGAGACTCACCCGCTGGAGGGATCGTGGTTTGGAAAACCTAAGTGACCTCTTTAATCGAAACAGCTTGATGACTTTTTTAGAATTTGTGGAGATTTACCCGACTCTGGAGCACTCTTTTCTCCAATTTTTTCAAATAACGCACTTCCTCCACTCAAAACAATGCAAGCACGACTTGCTTCCCTCGGGACCTTCCCCCTTGATGCACTTTGTCTCCAGGGAATCGCTCAGACCTAAAGGCCTGTCGCTCCTATACAGAGGGTTGGTGGATGGCTGTACACCGTCTAAGACCCCACCTATGGAGCGTTGGGAGAATGACTTGGGCTTTGCAGCTACTCTGGAGGACTGGGAAGGAGCCGTGCAATGCACGATGCGGGCTACCAGCTGTATTAATCATGTGGAACTTTTGAAAAAAATCCACTTGCGCTGGTATACCCCCCCCTCCAGACTGGCGAATTTTGGCCTGGGTTTCTCTCCCTTATGCTGGAGGCAGTGTGGCAAGAGGGGAGATTTGGCCCACATGTGGTGGGGATGTCCTAACTTGACCCCATTCTGGATTATGGTAGCTAGCCTCTTGGAAACTCTCACAGCAATCAAAATCTCACTAACGCCACAAATGGCGGTCCTCCACATTGGGTGTGAAGACTTCCCTCCGGTGCCCCGTCACCTACTCACTTATGTACTAACGGCGGCCAGAATAAGCATAGCTGCAAAATGGAAACTTAACTCCCCTCCTTCCATGGCAGACCTGGTAGAGAAACTGAATATAATGTTCTGCCATGAATATTATTTGGCTCAGGACTTAGGTTCTAGACGCTATGTAGCGGAAGCCTGGGACTTGTGGGCAATGCACCCCTCGGCTCTTCGGGTTCCGTGCTGAGGCTCCGCGCTGAGTAGGCTGATCCGTCCTTACTGGAGAGTGAGGCTCTGATACCTCTCTTTTCTCACTCTGTTCTTTTTCTGCTACTGCTTTAACCCTCCACTGTCATAGGTTGCTTCCTTCTTTGCTCTCTCCCCTTAGGCTGTTGCCTTTACTACTTCCCCCTCCCCCCTTCCCTCCGACCCCTTCCCCCCCCCTCCGTCCTCAACCTTCCCACTCCAGAGGATTTTCAGATTTTCCCGGTTCCCCTCTAACTTTTTCCCTCCTCTCTCTATCTTACCCTACCCCCGCCCCCCTCCCTTCCTTTAACCCTTTGTGTATTTTGTGGGAATCCAGTCTACTGATTCCCCTTCTCCTTGGACACGATAACGCAAGTACTGGAATCGGAGGACTAAGAGACTGGCACCTAAATATCGTACTATGCGACATAGACCACGACTTATTTAACATTGTTGGGGGACACAATCGGTGTATCTGTTGGTACCCCTGTCCTGATACGTGTAATTGTTCATGTGCACTATGGCTTTTTTGCCACTATTGTTTGTTGCCATTATTGTTGGTTTTAATATCAATATAACAATAATAAAAAACTATTGAAGAGAAAAAAAAAACTTGTCATATGTGTTTTTCCAGTATGAATATAGAAAATGAAATTGCAAAGCTTCTCCCATATTTTCAATGGTAAACACGAACAGCAGACGGACTGTACACTAATGCCATCCATGTGCTGTACGGGTTCTCACTCACCCATAGACTTCTATTGGCCTAAGGACTATTGTTGCCGACTGGTTTGGGTTCTTGTGGACTGGGGGAATTGCATTGTGATCATCTATCTGGAGTTGCAATCTGGAGTCAATTTATCTGGGGGTGCTATAATATGGACACAAATTAAAATTGTTGCATCGTTAACCTGCCTACAACCTCTGATCCTAACACCCATCCTTCTTAAAATAATGTCCCCATCCTGGGTCACTTTATCCTCCGTCCTTGTCCCTTTGTGTAATAATTTCCTCATCCTCACTATGTCCTCTGTCCTGGCTCTTTCTGTAATAATGTACCCATTCTGAACCCATCCTTTAATGTCACTCATCTTAGTCCCCATATGTCCCTCATGCCAGTCCCAGTATGTCCCTCATCCTGATCCCCATATGTCCTCCATATGTCCTTCATCTTAGTTCATATAGGTCTCCGATCCTGGTCACCATATGTCTCCCATTCTTGTCTTCAAATGTCCTCCATATATTTCCCATCTTAGTCCCCATATGTTTCCTATTCTGGTTACCATATGTTTTGCATCCTGGCCTCCATACGTTTCCTATTCTGGTCCCCATACGTCTCTTATCCTGGTCCCCATATGTCTCCTCTCCTGGTCTCCATATGTGCTGAATCCTGGTCGCCAAATTACATCCTGGTCCCCTTGTATGCTCCATCTTGGTCACCATATATGTGACCCACCCCAGGGCCGTGGGGTAGTCGGATCCCGGGCGTTGATTAAAGGTGCTGTCAATGGTGGCTAGTGCCCGGGCCATGGCCCTGGAGGTCGCTGAAAAATGTGTAAAATAAAAGAAATAAAATAAAATAAAGTTTGTGACGCCACCCACGGTACCTGGTAATGTTACCAGTGCTGCTTGCAGACCTCCGGGGATGATGAATCTGCAGCCAGATAATGTTGCTCCCCATAGGTGGAGCAGGATCCCCGGGGCAGGAATAGAATGAATGTGTTTCTCACTGGAAGGCGGCTCTGCAGGTGGAGACTTGATGCAGACTCTGCTGTTGAGAGTGGAATGCAGTTTACCTGGCATTATCGAAATGAGACACTAGACACAGTTCAAGCTCTGCACGGGTTTACTGATAACTTTCAGGCAGCTTACAGGTGTACAGTCACAGGTAGCTGGCCTGGGTAGTCACCAGGGGATAGAATGTCTCTTTGAGGCCCTCAGTAGTGTTCCTGACAGTTTCTCCCTCTGTTCTCACTGTCCTTTCACGCCTTCTCTTCCTGTACTACCCTGCACAGAGCCCGGCGCCCGCTCACGGGCTTTACAAGAGTTTCCTTCTTTAGGGCTCATTACCCTCTGCAGGCCTTGTGGGAATATGTCAGGGCTGAACTGCGGTTCTGAGTAGCCCGTGTCCTTATTGCCCCTTTACACGCCACCACTGAAATGTAGCAACTGCCTGGCTTGGGGATATTTATGCCTGTTCCCATGAAATTGCTACGAAATGGCGGCCATTTCGTAGCAATTTCATGGCAACAGGCATAAATATCCCCAATGCCAGGCAGTTGCTACATTTCAGTGGTGGCGTGTAAAGGGGCTCTTACCGGTTTCTGCGGCTCGGGGTAAACACCTGCACCGTCTCGGAGCTGGTCCTCGGGTGTTGGACTGGATCCTTTTGGGCCAGGTGCTGTTCAGGTCCGGATTAGGGTGTTAACTGACACCCGAGGATCCCCCTTCAGTCTGGGTCACCATCCTTTAGGTGCTCTCCTCTGCGTCACTCGCAGGGTCCCCTCTTCTTCAGCTTCACTCACGAACTGCTCACTAACTCTTTCCCGCTCTTCACTACCCGCCTAAGACTTCACCCACCGGGATCGGTTCCCTAGCAACGGGTTAACCAATTAATCCCCTGGCTTTAGGTGTGTGAATGCGTAACAAGAGTGCCCGAGATTAACATCCCAATCCCCTGGTCACAGGGATACTACACACGCTGGTCTGGGTGCAGTACCCCTCCGTGGCGCACCGACCAGTGGGGCGCCACATATGTTCCATCCAGTTTCCTACATGTCACCCATGTGGCCCCCACTCTTTTATTTTATATTTTAGAAAAAATTCTTGTTTTCTGTCTGTGGTCCAGCAGTGTCCTCATTGTGTTCCATATGCACACGCATGTTGCTGGAACATGGCAGTGACATGCGCGTGCAACGTCAGCTACCTCACTCTGATAGGCCACGATACTTTTAAACTGAACGTGCATCCAACATGCAGTTGAAACAGGTGGGTTCACAGAACCAGATGGATTGAGGCACTGCTTCTTGACACTTTTGGGAACCAGCTGCTATATTGTCAATCGGTTCCAATGAACCGGAAAGGACCAGCTGAATCCCACTATGTCTACACTGATCTTAAGGCTATGACTGGGTTCATATGTATGAAGTTACTTTCCTGTGCAAACAATCCGACACTGGTGATCAAAATTAGAGAACAAGACACAATTTTCTTAATGTTAAGGTCATGGTGTTGTCCTACGTGAAAATATCCGAACATGAGTAAAATAGCAGTATTCTAAGTTTATTTCATAAATGGAATATATTCTAGAGCACAGAATAAAAATGTAAATGAGATAAATGGAAAAAAACACTAATCAAAACTTGAGAACACTTTCAGATACCTGCAAGTGTTAATGTGGCACCTGGTGCTAATTTCCTTAATTATCTGACAAACCCTATTTAACTACCAGCCTAACTTTCCAGTTTGCATTCACTTTGCATAAAATGATGTATCCGCACATCATTTTGACTACATAAGGCTATAGATACCACACTGACACCTACAGTTGTGGCCAAAAGTATTGACACCCCTGCAATTCTGTCAGATAATACTCAGTTTCTTCCTGAAAATGATTGCAATCACAAATTCTTTGGTATTATTATCTTCATTTAATTTGTCTTCAATGAAAAAACACAAAAGAGAATGAAGCAAAAAGCAAAACATTGATCATTTCACACAAAACACCAAAAATGGGCCAGATAAAAGTATTGGCACCCTCAGCCTAATACTTGATTGCACAACCTTTAGCCAAAATAACTGCCATCAACCGCTTCCGGTAACCATCAGTGAGTTTCTTACAATGCTCTGCTGGAATTTTAGACCATTCTTCTTTGGCAAACTGCTCCAGGTTCCTGATATTTGAAGGGTGCCTTCTCCAAACTGCCATTTTTAGATCTCTCCACAGGTGTTCTATGGGATTCAGGTCTGGACTCATTGCTGGCCACCTTAGAAGTCTCCAGTGCTAGAGGTAGCAAAGCAACCCCAAAACATCAGGGAACCTCCGCCATCTTTGACTGTAGGGACCGTGTTCTTTTCTTTGAATGCCTCTTTTTTTCTTCTGTAAACTCTATGTTCATGCCTTTGCCCAAAAAGCTCTACTTTTGTCTCATCTAACCAGAGAACATTCTTCCAAAACATTTTAGGCTTTCTCAGGTAAGTTTTGGCAAACTCCAGCCTGGCTTTTTTATATCTCGGGGTAAGAAGTGGGGTCTTCCTAGGTATCCTACCATACAGTCCCTTTTTATTCAGACGCCGACGGATAGTACGGGTTGACACTGTTGTACCCTCGGACTGCAGGGCAGCTTGAACTTGTTTGGATGTTAGTCGAGGTTCTTTATCCACCATCCACACAATCTTGCGTTAAAATCTCTTGTCAGTTTTTCTTTTCCGTCGACATCTAGGGAGGTTAGCCACAGTGCCATGGGCTTTAAACTTCTTGATGACACTGCGCACGGTAGACACAGGAACATTCAGGTCTTTGGAGATGGACTTGCAGCCTTGAGATTGCTCATGCTTCTTCACAATTTGGTTTCTCAAGTCCTCAGACAGTTCTTTGGTTTACTTTCTTTCTCCATGCTCAATGTGGTACACACAAGGACACAGGACAGAGGTTGAGTCAACTTTAATCCATGTCAACTGGCTGCAAGTGTGATTTAGTTATTGCCAACACCTGTTAGGTGCCACAGGTAAGTTACAGGTGCTGTTAATTACACAAGTTAGAGAAGCATCACATGATTTTTCTAACAGTGCCAATAGTTTTATCCACCCCCTTTTTTATGTTTAGTGTGGAATTAGATCCAATTTGGCTTTAGGACAATTCTTTTTGTGTTTTTTCATTGAAGACAAATTAAATGAAGATAATACCAAAGAATTTGTGATTGCAATCATTTTCAGGAAGAAACTGAGTATTATCTGACAGAATTGCAGGGATGTCAAAACTTTTGGCCACAACTGTATATAAGTATAATACTGGGATAAAGAGAGCGAAGGTGGAGCAATCACAGTAGCACAACCTTTTTAACAAAGATCCTGATTTTAAATACATAGCAAGCAATGTTCACACTATAATGTTCCAGGCATACATTGAAGCATAAAAAAGGAATTCAAACCAAATAGCTAGAGACAAAAGGTTTTTGTTACAGTGTACCTAAGAACTAAAGATACACCTGGATGGAGACCCGAAAAATCATAAGCAGCCAGATACAGTTAAGGCCAGAAATATTTGGACAGTGACACAATTTTCGCGAGTTGGGCTCTGCATGCCACCACATTGGATTTGAAATGAAACCTCTACAACAGAATTCAAGTGCAGATTGTAACGTTTAATTTAAAGGGTTGAACAAAAATATCTGATAGAAAATGTAGGAATTGTACACATTTCTTTACAAACATTTCACATTTTAGGAGTTCAAAAGTAATTGGACAAATAAACATAACCCAAACAAAATATTTTTATTTTCAATATTTTGTTGCGAATCCTTTGGAGGCAATCACTGCCTTAAGTCTGGAACCCATGGACATCACCAAACGCTGGGTTTCCTCCTTCTTAATGCTTTGCCAGGCCTTTACAGCCGCAGCCTTCAGGTCTTGCTTGTTTGTGGGTCTTTCCGTCTTAAGTCTGGATTTGAGCAAGTGAAATGCATGCTCAATTGGGTTAAGATCTGGTGATTGACTTGGCCATTGCAGAATGTTCCACTTTTTTGCACTCATGAACTCCTGGGTAGCTTTGGCTGTATGCTTGGGGTCATTGTCCATCTGTACTATGAAGCGCCGTCCAATCAACTTTGCAGCATTTGGCTGAATCTGGGCTGAAAGTATATCCCGGTACACTTCAGAATTTATCCGGCTACTCTTGTCTGCTGTTATGTCATCAATAAACACAAGTGACCCAGTGCCATTGAAAGCCATGCATGCCCATGCCATCACGTTGCCTCCACCATGTTTTACAGAGGATGTGGTGTGCCTTGGATCATGTGCCGTTCCCTTTCTTCTCCAAACTTTTTTCTTCCCATCATTCTGGTACAGGTTGATCTTTGTCTCATCTGTCCATAGAATACTTTTCCAGAACTGAGCTGGCTTCTTGAGGTGTTTTTCAGCAAATTTAACTCTGGCCTGTCTATTTTTGGAATTGATGAATGGTTTGCATCTAGATGTGAACCCTTTGTATTTACTGTCATAGAGTCTTCTCTTTACTGTTGACTTAGAGACAGATACACCTACTTCACTGAGAGTGTTCTGGACTTCAGTTGATGTTGTGAACGGGTTCTTCTTCACCAAATAAAGTATGCGGCGATCATCCACCACTGTTGTCATCCGTGGACGCCCAGGCCTTTTAGAGTTCCCAAGCTCATCAGTCAATTCCTTTTTTCTCAGAATGTACCCAACTGTTGATTTTGCTACTCCAAGCATGTCTGCTATCTCTCTGATGGATTTTTTCTTTTTTTTCAGCCTCAGGATGTTCTGCTTCACCTCAATTGAGAGTTCCTTTGACCGCATGTTGTCTGGTCACAGCAACAGCTTCCAAATGCAAAACCACACACCTGGAATCCACCCCTGACCTTTTAACTACTTCATTGATTACAGGTTAACGAGGGAGACGCCTTCAGAGTTAATTGCAGCCCTTAGAGTCAATTGTCCAAATACTTTTGGTCCCTTGAAAAAGAGGAGGCTATGCATTACAGAGCTATGATTCCTAAACCCTTACTCCGATTTGGATGTGGAAACTCTCATATTGCAGCTGGGAGTGTGCACTTTCAGCCCATATTATATATATATATATATATATAATTGTATTTCTGAACATGTTTTTGTAAACAGCTAAAATAACAAAACTTGTGTCACTGTCCAAATATTTCTGGCCCTAACTGTATACGACACTGATTAGACAAAGTAATTAACTCAAATAATACAACAGTATATACAATAAAAAGTGTAATTTGTAGTTCAGAGTACATCTAGCACATAACCGTCTGTCATAAGTGGAGAAAAATGTATAAAACAACTGTAGACACCTCTACATGCATAATTGGTTACGGTGAGAAACCCTCCCCTTTGATATGACAACCCAAGACAACAATTGATAAAAATTCACTCACTATATCGATGTTTATTTGATCTCAAGTGAATTAACAAGCTAATACCTGGAGACAAAACCACATACCCTAATACCCTAGAAACTACAATCACAGGTAAGAACCATACATAATCACTCAGATTCAATGCACCAGTGGTGTCTAGAAAAAGTAAAAAGCACTGATAAGACTGTGGAGCCCACTGGGATGGGGTACTCGGTGCCGGACCGGGGTACTGCTGGGGAATGTCACGGTGGTCCTGGTCCGGACCGTGTCCCGGGTTCACACAAGTAAATGGGGGGTATTTACAGGGGATTAGGTTTGTCGTGACTCCACCCACGGGTTGTGGTCAGTTAGGGGACCACCGCTGCTGCAGAACCTCCAGGGATGATGTTTTGGCAGCTTTAGATGGAACGGCTCTCCGCAGGTAGAGCCTGGTTCCCTGGGGCAGTGGTAGTTAAAGTCTGTGATGGTGGTTACAGATGTTGCAGGAAAGTAGGGGTAGTAGTAGAGATGATGAGAGTGGAGGCAATGGCAGTTTATGAGGGAAAGTGGGGCTTCAGCACAAGGATCACACACACTCACGTTTGTTGTCATTTCCAAGTCTTTACTTTGCAGGTGGTATAGCAGAGTATTGTCCACGGAGTCTGTACCGGGGCCGGGTTGCTCCCACCCTGACCGGGTCCTTGGCTTCCTACTTCTGCGCTTTGTGTGTGGCCCTGCTGCCACTTTTAGCTGAACTGCTGGCCCTGTTTCCCCTCATGGGTACCAATCTGCTAGGCAACTTGAGTCCTCTGTGTCACTGACCCCTCCGTGTTGCTTTGCTATGGTACAGTGAAGATGGTGGACCTTCACTATCCCGGTATTCACTGTCCTGTCTGTCTCAGGCACAGCCTCGGATCCGGTATCCGTCCTAAGCGCCTCTTCGGGGTTAAGTGTTAGGGTAACTCCTTGTCTCGGGTATGTTCCTCTGTTTCTCTGACTCCTTTCCTCAGACCTCTCAGGACCTCCACTCCCACTTGGCTCTACTCCTGCTCTCAACTCAACTCCAGACTAAACTAAAACTAAAAACTAAACTGACTGTCACTCCTGCTCTGAGGTAAACAACATTAGCTCCTCCCACTCTTGCAGGTGCCACCTAAGCTCCTCCCACTTTCTAGTGTAGTGTTGTGTGGGGAGTAAACCTGTGTTGCTGTTTCTGTGGCACATTAACCCTTGGGGTGCCACATTCCCCCTTAGTTAAAGACAGTACTCCGGGACTGTGGAACAACAAAGAAACAAACAGTTAATACAATTAATATTTACAGAGACTTAAAAGTAAAAAGTACAGAAATCACTAAAGTTCAAAAACAGTCAAAAAATTCAAAAATCAGTCCTTCCGGGGGTTTAGTCTATTGCCTCCGGGCTGATGAATATATACAAGAAAGTTTATACCACAACCGGTCCGTGGTAGTATGGTCCATAAAAATAAAAGGAAAAAGTTTGAAAAATATGCAAAAAGTTCATACAGGATAGTCTCTGTAGGTACTGGGCTTTTTTAACGTTGCATTAACTATGTACATATGTCCACGGGTGTATCTGCTTAGGAGGCCTGGATTCTCTACACCACCCCCAGGCACTTTCTTTCCCTAACTTAATGTACATGGGGGTTAATCCAGTTCCTCCACCCTCTTGGACACTATCTACCGGGTTTAATTTTATATTTACATAAACATATTTACATTTTACAGTTAATTTGACCTTTTAATCCCTGTACCTAGCTGGTAACTGACCTCTGGTACCTCTGATCTGCGTAAAATGGGTATACTACTTGCATGTAGCCTATTGGTGCTGGTGGGCATGTACCTACTTGTAGTGTTTGGTACTATAGAAGATGAAGATCTGACTGTAGGACTGGCAAGCTCAATGGGACCAGGAATTGATTCTTCCTCTACGGGTTCTACTTCCAGTTCTTCAGGTCTTGGGACTTCTTCGGGTAATACGGGTTCTGGTGTTGGTTCCACCATTGGAGGGAAAGCAATCATTGGGACTACAACTGCTCCGTAGTAATTTGGCCATAAGATAAGCTGGGGTGCAGTTTGTAGAACTCACTGGAACATGGTTGTATAAGTCTACCAAATCGGGTAATTTATCTGGCCATTGATTTCTCTCAGACTCTGGTAATGTCTTCAACAGGTCAATTACAATATGGTTCATCTTCTCGCATAAGCCATTTGTTTGGGGATGGTACGCGGTCATGCGAATCTTCTTACAGCTGTACATATTGCAGAATTCCTGGAAAATCTCTGATTCAAAGGCTGGACCTTGATCTGCAAGGACTTGTTCCGGGTAACCATGCGGTCTACAGAAATGGGTCTGAAATGCTCTTGCAGCCGTCTTTGCTTTCAGGTCCTTGACGGGTATCACCACTAAGAAGCGTGAGTAATGGTCCACGATTGTTAAATCATAGACATAGCCTGACTGGTTTGGTGACAACTTGACGTGGTCTAATGCAACTAACTCTAGTGGTTGCTTGGTTACTATGGACTGGAGTGGGGCTCTCTGTTGATCTTTCCTTCTGAAAATGTTGCACGGGCCACATTTTCTACACCAATCTTCAATTGACTTTCTCATGCCAACCCAGTGGAATCTCTCTCTTAGGAGTACTTCCAACTTCTTCCATCCGAAATGACCTGCACCGTCGTGGTAGGCTTCTAAGACCATTTTGACGTCTCGCTTGGGTACGATTATCTGCCAGACCAATTAATGTGTTTTTGGATGGGTATGCCTTCTGCAGAGCTTCCGTTGATACAGGAACAACTTGCCTCTCTCTTTCCAGAGTTGTTGAGTCTCCGCCGGGGTGTTCTGGTTAGGGTACACACCTTGTTGTGTAAGCAGTTCTTTCACTAGCTTCACAGCTGGATCACTATCTTGGGTATCAGCCCATCCATGGTGTGCTAACAGGTTAAGACTTGCCTGTTGTTCTCTTTGGTAGATGCCGGGTTGATACTTGTCTACCTTTGAACGATGAAAGGCCGGTAGTTCAATTTCTTCCAACTCTTCCGGTTCCTCTTCCACGTCTCTCAGGTGTGGCATCCGGGCTAAGGCATCTGCGTTCCCGTTCTTGCGGCCTGCCCTATATTTGATGACAAAATTGTAGTTAGACAGCTGGGCTATCCATCGCTGCTCCAATGCACCTAATTTTTCTGTATCCAGGTGGGTCAACGGGTTGTTATCCGTGTAGATGGTGAATTCTGCAGCTGCCAAGTAGTGTTTGAAACGTTCAGTCACAGCCCAAACTACTGCCCGTAGTTCTATCTTGAAGGAGCTGCAGTTCTCGGGATTTCTTTCTGTAGGCCGGAGCTTCCTGCTTGCAAAGGCAATAACTCTCTCCTTGCCTCCTTTCTTCTGTGACAACACTGCTCCCAGTCCCACGTTGCTGGCATCCGTGTATAGAATGAATGGTTGATGGTAATCAGGGTATGCCAGAATCTCTTCTCCCGTCAGTGCACACTTCAGTTTGTTGAAGGAGTCTTCCTTCTCTTCACTCCACTGGAAAGGAGGATTACGGGTTGAAGACTTTCTTGATTGCCCTACCAGGATGTCTTGTAGAGGAGCTGCTAGCTTCGTGAATCCACTGATAAATCTTCTATAATAGCCTACCAGGCCCAGGAATTGCCTCACTTCTTTCACGTTATTAGGTCTTGGCCAATCACTTATCACTGTGACTTTATCAGGATCCGGTGCCACTCCCTCTGAACTCACGACATGTCCCAGGTACTGTACCTTTGGTTTGAGAAGGTGACATTTAGATGGCTTGATTTTCATGCCATATTTGGACAAGACTTCGAACACTTCTGCCAGGTCATGTAGATGTTGCTCATACGTCTTGGAGTAGACTATGACGTCATCTAGATACAGGAGGACAGTTTCAAAGTTCTTGTGTCCTAGACAGCTCTCCATGAGGCGTTGGAAGGTCCTGGATGCGTTGCAGAGTCCAAACGGCATAGAATTGAACTCACAGAGGCCGATCGGCGTAGTAAACGCTGTCTTCTCCTTGTCGGCCTCGGCCACAGGAACTTGCCAGTACCCACTAGTCAGATCAAGAGTGGAAAAGTAGTTAGCAGATTTGAATGCAGCTAATGACTCCTCAATCCTAGGTAATGGGTATGCGTCCTTATGTGTGATGCGGTTAATCTGCTGGTAATCTACGCACATTCTCATGGTTCCATCCTTCTTTTTGGCACCAATCCTCCAGCTTCTCTCCTGAGCCATTGTCATCCGCCTGACTTGACGGGTCCAAGGGCTCGACGGCTGTGATGGCATTGTTATCAACCGTGTACAATTTAGCCATGGTGGCATACTTTGGTAATGTGATCTCATCCTCTCCACAATTTAATAGGCGTAGTGGCACTCTTCCCCGGTGTACCTCAACCACTCCTCTAGCTGTGAGTATAGTAGGTCTACTGTCTGAGTACACGGGTTCTACCAGGGCTTGATAGTCTTGCCCTTTAATGCCTATTGCGGCTCTACACCAGACCAACATTTCAGTTTTGGGAGGTATTACAATGGGTATTGGATCACTTACTCGTACACTGCCGATTTCACCTCCGGATATTTCTACCTGCTGCTTTAACATCAGAGCTTTTATTTCTTTGTGCAAAAGCCTCTGCTGTCCGGTTCCGGCAGTCTCGGCGATCTGCTGCAAGACAGTAATTACCTCGGAAAAACATTTTTCAATTACATTCATTCCTAGTAACATTACTGGTTCACGATCTCGCCGGTCAACATCTATGATTATAATACCCTGGTTCTGCAATTCTACCTTTCCAATCTGAATGGTCATTTCTCTAAACCCAACTTGTGGTATTAACTGTCCATTACTAGCCCATACATTCATTTTAAAGTCTGATGGACCACTATCAATATCTGAATCAGCCCAGTACCTTTTGTAAAGAACATGTGGAATCGATGTTATCTGGGACCCGGTATCCAACAAGGCATTAAAGGGAATGCCATTCAACACGATAGGGATCACCGGCAGTCCTCCCACGAATCTGTCAAACCAGGCTGAAGGACTTTTAGAATTCATACCAGAGGAGCAGCCCGCCTGCCCAGGGAATCGTCGTTTAAGGGACACTCTCGGGCAAGGTGACCTGGCTTCTGACAACAGCGGCAAATGGGCTGTCCATCCGGCTGATAGCGATCGCTGGGTCGTCCTCTTGCTGCTGGGTATCTTCTGGGCCTCATCCACGGGACATCCTCTCTGCTGGTCGCCAACTTGATCTTGGGTGCAGGCTTTGACTCTCGCAGTTCCTTGATGACCTTGGCCATTGAGATGACGGTGTCTGTCAGGGCATCTAGCTTTTGATTGAGGGCCTCATTAGAGATAGGCTCTCTGTGTTCAGCAGCAGTCGTTGACATGGCAGATGTTGCTGATGCTATCGGTTGCTGAGGTGCTGCTGCAGGGCCCCGTATAGATTGCAGATCCCGGGGCTCCTCTACCTGCTGCAGACGAATAGCTCTGTCTTTTAACTCAGCAAATGTCATTTTAGGATTCTGGATGAGCATCATACTCAGCTGTCCTCTGTGGAACGGGGATAAGAGACCCTCTATGAACTGGTCAATTAACTTTTTGTCAGCTCCCGGGGCTAAGGCAGGTTCTGCTAGCTTAAGTGCTTTGAGTGCTTCCTGCAGATTTAAGGCAAAGTCTCTGGCACTCTCTTCAGGCTTTTGTTGACATGCAAAGAACCTCATTTTAGCCCGGGTATCAGCAATAGATTCAAATGCTGCTTTTAATCCAGCTATAAGATGCTCTACAGTGTCCTTTTCTGTATCCAGCCAGGATGCGACCTCCCACTGTGCATTGCCAGTTAATTGTCCAATTCCTACACATTGGGCTTCAGTGAGGGGGTACATCACATAGTAAGCTTTTATCTTGCTGATAAAGTCATTAAGAGTATTAGGCTCACCGGCTTATTGGGGCAGCCACATTGCCCCTGGAGAATATGGCATCAGGAGCGGCATAATAGGCGCTGCTCCTTGCGCCACAGCACCGCTGGGTGTGGCTCCTTGATCCGGTGCTGGATTTTCACTGGCTGCCCCACCGCTGCTTGGCACCGCTGGCTGCGACATCCTGTGCCCCCTTAGTTAAGGTTCGCCTTCCTGCCTTCCGCTTCCGTCCGGATGTCTAACAAAGGTTCCGCTGCACACCAGGGATTCTCTTCCCTTCCGGATGACGTCAGAGCGGTGAGCGGTTTTTCTTCCCGCGCGTCGCGTGCTCTGTAATGGCGGATTTTGAAATTTACAGCCTCTGTGGCGCAGTTAAAATTCAGCTTGCCGCACGACCAGCAATAGCGGCTGATTCAAAACGGTCACTAATCACGGCACACAATGCCTGTTCGTGACGCCAAGTTGTGGAGCCCACTGGGATGGGGTACTCGGTGCCGGACCGGGGTACTGCTGGGGAATGTCACGGCGGTCCTGGTCCGGACCGTGTCCCGGGTTCACACAAGTAAATGGGGGGTATTTACAGGGGATTAGGTTTGTCGTAACTCTCAGCCCAGGCACGGACGGTGCTGGCTCTCCCAAGACTACGATGTGAGCAGTGGACATAACGGACTTCTGAGCTAATGACGTGTTGAGAAAGGCCTAATAGGGGGCCGAAACGTTATTGCTGCTGTCACCTCACCATCCATGTGTTCTTCACAATAAATCACTTGAAACTGAACCAGATGAGTGCTTGGATTCTATTATAACTAGATTTGTCGTGACGCCACCCACAGGTTGTGGTCAGTTAGGGGACCACTGCTGCTGCAGAACCTCCAGGGATGATGTTTTGGCAGCTTTAGATGGAACGGCTCTCTGCAGGTAGAGCCTGGTTCCCTGGGGCAGTGGTAGTTAAAGTCTGTGATGGTGGTTACAGATGTTGCAGGAAACTAGGGATAGTAGTAGAGATGATGAGAGTGGAGGCAATGGCAGTTTATGAGGGCAAGTGGGGCTTCAGCACAAGGATCACATACACTCACATTCATTGTCATTTTCCAAGTCTTTACTTTGCAGATGGTATAGCAGAGTATCCTTGGCTTCCTACTTTTGCGCTTTGTCTGTGGCCCTGCTGCCGCTTTTAGCTGAACTGCTGGCCCTATTTCCCCTCATGGGTACCAATCTGCTAGGCAACTTGAGTCCTCTATGTCACTGACCCCTCCATGTTGCTTTGCTATGGTACAGTGAAGATGGTGGACCTTCACTATCCCGGTATTCACTGTCCTGTCTGTCTCAGGCACAGCCTCGGATCCGGTATCCGTCCTAAGCGCCTCTCCGGGATTAAGTTGTAGGGTAACTCCTTGTCCCGGGTATGTTCCTCTGTTTCTCTGACTCCTTTCCTCAGACCTCTCAGGACCTCCACTCCCACTTGGCTCTACTCCTGCTCTCAACTCAACTCCAGACTAAACTAAAACTAAAAACTAAACTGACTGTCACTCCTGCTCTGAGGTAAACAACATTAGCTCCTCCCACTCTTGCAGGTGCCACCTAAGCTCCTCCCACTTTCTAGTGTAGTGTTGTGTGGGGAGTAAACCTGTGTTGCTGTTTCTGTGGCACATTAACCCTTGGGGTGCCACAAGACCCCCTTTGTTCTTCATTCCAGCATAAAGACGATAAGACACGCAATCTCCTGGAAATTACATTGAAAATAGAGCACCAACAAGAGGCCAAATAGAGACCTGGGCTACCGTAAGGAAACCCTGTACCCAGGGGTGAACCTAGCCTCTCTGCTGCCTGAGGCGAACTACAAAACGGCGCCCCCCCCCCCCCCCCCCCACCCGCTAGAAAAAAAATTTAATTGATAAAAATAAATCTGGTTCCTACAGATTTATATTTATCCTGTAAAAATGAGCAAAATAGTGGACATTTTAGTTTACAGAAACAGAAAAAAAAGATGTCCACACAAAGATGTCTGCGCCATCACACGCACATACAAGAACCACACAGAAGAATCCAGAACAAGGATCATTAATAGCAATGGCAGCTTGGCACAAGCATTTAGACACATAATGACAACTGGCAGAGCCGTGGTCCTGCAGGCAGAACTGATTGCCAACCTCTGGCACACGCCTGCAAAACTCTGGACTGCTGCCTGGCACTGAATATTCAGAGAAGTCACTATGCCGCACCTTCCACACAACACAGGTAAAGACCTGCAGTCTGAGCATCAACAAGCCGCCACTGCACTAAGTTGGTAAAATGGCGCTTCTTCTCCATCCAACAGACCACACTTACTCCCGAATTGCTTAGCCAATCACAAGCGCCACACACGGGCTGTCTTTATGTAATTAATAACAGGGTCCTTCCTATTGGGTTGAGCACAGGATATGGGAGCAGGAAGGGGGAAGAGCACCACCGACCAACCGCTGCTCAGGAGAAAGATGGCTGGATGCCTAAATGTACCGAGGGGCAGCACTGGACCTGGTGTGTAAGGGTGGTTTCACATTTGCATTCGGAACGCAAGCGTAACAGAACGCAGCCAAACGCTGCGTTCCTATGTTTAACAAGGAACGGTTCCCTTTGGATGCGCATAATTTATACGCCCTCCTCCGCCCTCCAAATGCAACATGTTGCATTTTTTGTGCGTTCACAGGTGCTTGTTTTATCAGCAAGTGCCCGCGAGTGCACAAACAATGCATGGATCTCAATGGATCCACACTGTCCTCCGCATGGTGGCGCAGGAGAACGCTGCGGATCACATTGAAATTTCGTCGTCGGCGGCTGGGAGGTGGAGGATCTCCGCCACAGATCTCCGCCTCCCGGCCGCCGTCGAGATCACTGATTGGCTGGCCGAGCACCATACTGATGAGAATCTCCTCTGCGTTCACATCAGTATGGCAGCGTTTGCCCTGCGTTTGCATGCCCTGCGCATGCAGACACAAATGCAAATCTGAAACCAGGCTAAGTTATGGCCAATCAGTCCTGCAGCAGAGGGACAATGCATCCTGCATCATAGAAATCATAGGGCCCCATAGCAGAAGTTCTAATTGGGCACCCCCCAACAAAAGCAATATTTGGCTGGGTCACATAGGTACATCTCTCACAATATGTCAGCCTTTACAAAGTAATTTTCCTCCTACTGAAGCCCCTAGATTCCCCTTTCATTGCCCCTCTAAAGTGTGATGCCAACAAAAGTGCCCCACAAACACTGTATGATCCCCCACAGTGCATTCCTCCACATGCACAGTATGATGACCCTACTGCACCTCCTGCAACTACCCCAGTACAGCATGATCCCCAACTTTGACCGCCGCCCAGCCCTCTATGTAGTAAAATGGACCTATGTACAGTATAATGGCCCCCAACACAGCCCTCAAATAGCCCTTCATAAAGTATAAAGGCTCCCTTGTAGCCTCCAAGTATTATCATGCCTCCCACAGAGCCCTCCAAATATTATAATGGCTTCCAAATAGTATAATTTGCTCCATATAATATAATACACCCCCATAGTATTCCACATAGTATACCGCATTCCTCCATATATTATGCACCCCCATAGTCTTCTATAAAATAGAATGCACCCCCCACAGTACTCGATATAGAAAAACGCACCCCCACAGTCCTCCATATAGTATATTGCACCCCGTAGTCCTCCAAATAGCATATTGCACCCCCACAGAACTCCATAGAGAACAATTCACCCCCACAGTACTTGATATAAAATAATGCACCCCCACACTCCTCCATGTAGTATAATGCACCCCACAGTCCTCCATATAGATTAATGCACCTCCACAGTCCTCCAAATAGTATAATGCACCCCACAGTCCTCCATATAGCATAATGAACCCCCACAGTCCTCCATATAGCATAATGCACCCCCATATTGCATACTGCACCCCCATAGCTCTCCATACAGCATATTGGACCCCCATAGTCCTCCATATAGTATAATGCACCCTCATAGTCCTCCATATAGTATAATGCATCCCCTATAGCCTTCCTTATAGTATAATGCACCCCCATAGTCTTCCATATAATATAATTGGCCACAATAGTTCTCCATATAGTATATTGCACCCCCATTGTCCTATATTATATTGTACATTACATAGTTTCCCATCAGTGTACTCACTAAAAAAAACTATTAAAAAAAATAAAAAGTAAATACCTCTTCTCCTCAGCATCTCCTCTGCCGCTCTGCACGTCTCAGCACAGTGGCGCTAAGTGATGACATCATTGTTCCCCGCCGTGCTGAGCTGCAGAGGGGTGGACAGCGGCGGCAAGGACTTGGGAGAAGAATGCTGCCGGCAGAGGCGGCCGGGACTATAGGAGCGGCATGCTCGGGGGGGGCCACCACTGGTACACACATGGCTCCGCTCCGTACACCTAGTACACACTCAGCTCCGTTCACCACGTACACCTCGTACACAAGCGGCTCTGCTCCGTACAACTCGTACACACACGGCTCTGCTCCGTACACCTCGTACACAAGCGGCTCTGCTCCATACACCTCGTACACAAGCGGCTCTGCTCCATACACCTCGTACACAAGCGGCTCTGCTCCATACACCTCGTACACAAGCGGCTCTGCTCCGTACACGTTGTACACATGTGGCTCTGCTCTGTACACCTCGTACACATATGACTTCGCTCTGTACACACCGTACACACGTGGCTCCGTTTCGTACACACGTGGCGCCACTTCGTACACCTCGTACACACTGGGCTCCGCTGCGAAAGCCTCGCACACACGGCTCTGCTCCGTACGCCTCGTACACACGCGGCTCCGCTCCGTACACCTTGTGCACTCTCAGCTCCACAATGTACACACGTGGCTTCACTCTATACACCTCGTACACACACGCCTCCACTCTGTACACCTCGTACACACGCGGCTCTGCTCCGTACACCTCATACACACTCGGCTCTGCTCCGTACACCTCGTACACACACGCCTCCGCTCTGTACACCTCGTACACACGCGGCTCTGCTCCGTACACCTCATACACACTCGGCTCTGCTCCGTACATCATTGTTCCCCGCCGTGCTGAGCTGCAGAGGGGTGGACAGCGGCGGCAAGGACTTGGGAGAAGAATGCTGCCGGCAGAGGCGGCCGGGACTATAGGAGCGGCATGCTCGGGGGGGCCACCACTGGTACACACATGGCTCCGCCCCATACACCTATTACACACTCAGCTCCGTACACCACGTACGCCTCGTACACAAGCGGCTCTGCTCCGTACAACTCGTACACACACGGCTCTGCTCCGTACACCTTGTACATAAGCGGCTCTGCTCCATACACCTCGTACACAAGCGGCGCTGCTCCGTACATGTTGTACACATGTGGCTCTGCTCTGTACACCTCGTACACATATGACTTCGCTCTGTACACACCGTACACACGTGGCTCCGTTTCGTACACACGTGGCGCCGCTTCGTACACCTCATACACACTGGGCTCCGCTGCGAAAGCCTCGCACACACGGCTCTGCTCCGTACGCCTCATACACACGCGGCTCCGCTCCGTACACCTTGTACACTCTCGGCTCTGCTCCATACACCTTGTACACACTCGGCTTCGCTCCGTACGTCTCGTACACACGCAGCTCCGCTCCGTACACCTTGTACACTCTCAGCTCCACAATGTACACACGTGGCTTCACTCTATACACCTCGTACACACACGCGTCCACTCTGTACACCTCATACACACACGGCTCTGCTCCATACACCTCGTACACAAGCGGCTCTGCTCCATACACCTCGTACACAAGCGGCTCTGCTCCGTACACGTTGTACACATGTGGCCTGCTCTGTACACCTCGTACACATATGACTTCGCTCTGTACACACCGTACACACGTGGCTCCGTTTCGTACACACGTGGCGCCGCTTCGTACACCTCATACACACTGGGCTCCGCTGCGAAAGCCTCGCACACACGGCTCTGCTCCGTACGCCTCGTACACACGCGGCTCTGCTCCGTACACCTTGTACACTCTCGGCTCTGCTCCATACACCTTGTACACACTCGGCTTCGCTCCGTATGTCTCGTACACACGCAGCTCCGCTCCGTACACCTTGTACACTCTCAGCTCCACAATGTACACACGTGGCTTCACTCTATACACCTCGTACACACACGCGTCCGCTCTGTACACCTCATACACACACGGCTCTGCTCCATACACCTCGTACACAAGCGGCTCTGCTCCATACACCTCGTACACAAGCGGCTCTGCTCCGTACACGTTGTACACATGTGGCCTGCTCTGTACACCTCGTACACATATGACTTCGCTCTGTACACACCGTACACACGTGGCTCCGTTTCGTACACACGTGGCGCCGCTTCGTACACCTCGTACACACTGGTCTCCGCTGCGAAAGCCTCGCACACACGGCTCTGCTCCGTATGCCTGGTACACACGCGGCTCCGCTCCGTACACCTTGTACACTCTCGGCTC
This sequence comes from Allobates femoralis, assembly GCA_033576535.1. NCBI lineage: Eukaryota > Metazoa > Chordata > Amphibia > Anura > Aromobatidae > Allobates > Allobates femoralis. Next base: position 774,716,441 of record JARQOC010000003.1, read on the forward strand.
TGCTCCATACACCTTGTACACACTCGGCTTCGCTCCATACGTCTCGTACACACGCGGCTCCGCTCCGTGCACCTTGTACACTCTCAGCTCCACAATGTACACACGTGGCTTCACTCTATACACCTCGTACACACACGCCTCCGCTCTGTACACCTCGTAGACACACGGCTCTGCTCCGTACACCTCGTACACAAGCGGCTCTGCTCCATACACCTCGTACACAAGCGGCTCTGCTCCGTACACGTTGTACACATGTGGCTCTGCTCTGTACACCTCTTACACATATGACTTCGCTCTGTACACACCGTACACACGTGGCTCCGTTTCCTACACACGTGGCGCCGCTTCGTACACCTCGTACACACTGGGCTCCGCTGCGAAAGCCTCGCACACACGGCTCTGCTCCGTATGCCTCGTACACACGCGGCTCCGCTCCGTACACCTTGTACACTCTCGGCTCTGCTCCATACACCTTGTACACACTCGGCTTCGCTCCGTACATCTCGTACACACGCGGCTCCGCTCCGTACACCTTGTACACTCTCAGCTCCACAATGTACACACGTGGCTTCACTCTATACACCTCGTACACACACGCCTCCGCTCTGTACACCTCGTACACACGCGGCTCTGCTCCGTACACCTCATACACACTCGGCTCTGCTCCGTACACCTTGTACACACACGCCTCCGCTCTGTACACCTCGTACACACGCGGCTCTGCTCCGTACACCTCATACACACTCGGCTCTGCTCCGTACACCTCGTACACACGGCTCCACTCTGTACACCTCGTACACACACGGCTCCACTCTGTACACCTCGTACACACTCGGCTCCACTCTGTACACCTCGTACACACAGGGCTCCGCTCTGTACACCTCATACACACACGGCTCCGCTCCGCACACCTCATACACACACGATTCCGCTCCGCACACCTCGTACATACACAGCTTCACTCCATACACCTCATACACGCGCACCTCCGCTCTGTACACCTTGAACACTCAGCTCCACTCCATATACCTCATACATACACAGCTCTGCTACATTAATTTACACTGTAAAGCCTCAGCCCCACACATAAACTTCACCTCATCCAGCACCATGGTGGAGTCCTGGCTGCATACTGAGGAGCTGATCATGTGACCCGCCTGACTCCTCCCCTCCTTTGACATCATCACAGGTCCTGTCAGCGCGAGGCACAGTGAAGCACACAGCCGGCTCACACAGCCGGCTCACACAGCCGCACGGGGGGGGGGTGTGTTTGGAGTTTGGAGACCGCGGCCGCTGCCGCTCACACAGCCGGCTCACACTGCCACACTGGAGGGGGGGGTGTTTGGTGTTTGGAGACCGCGGCCGCTGCCGCTGCGGCAGGAGTCTGCTGAGCCTGGGGCAGATGCCCCGCCAGCAGCCCCAGATACGCCAAGCCTGGTCGCAGCGTCGGCGGCCAGGACTGTAACAGCGGCATCTGCAGGGGGCCGCACTACCACCAGGCGCTCCTGAAGACGCCGCCCCATGTCTACCAGCAGGGCTCGCCGCCTGAGGCTGACACTTCATGTCGCCTCATGGATGCTGCGGCCCTGCCTGTACCCTCATTTTTTAGCCTTTAGGCTGCCTTCACACTTGCGGACCCCTCCGCAGTGTCCTCCGCAAGCTGACCGCAGCCACCGCCAGCTCCTATCTTTATAATGGGAACGCATGGTCATGTGCAGGTCTGCGCATGACCGTTCGCTCCCATTCACTGCAATATGTGATTTCTACGCAGGCGGATGCCCGCGCACAAATCACACACTCTCGACTGCACCAGGAATGCGACATGGTCGCGTTCCTGGTGCAGACGACAGTGTGTGATTGTGTGTGATTTGTGCGCGGGCATCCGCCTGCGTACAAATCACATATTGCAGTGAATGAGAGCGCACGGTTATGAGCAGAGCTGCGCAGCACCGTGTGTTCTCATTATAAACATAGGGGCTGCGTTCAGTTTGCGGATCCCTTCCGCAGGACGCTGCGGAGGGTCCGCAAGTCTGAAGCCAGCCTTAGTGACTATTTAAATCTTTCAATCCATAGACTTTTTTACTCTAATTTTATTTCCCCTAGGAAACATTTGCTGTTTTTTACAAATAATTTTTAATAAATTTGTCTTATTAAAACTCAAAGAGTTGCATTGTAGTACATCACTATAGTTCCTGCACATATATTATTAAGAGATAACAAATAGCAGACTGAGCAGTGCTCAATAGGTGGTGGTAAGCGCTGGGGCCTAACATTACATTATCAGCTCTTAAATATAACCAGTAGGAGGCGACACACACAGACCCCTCCAAGGACTCTACAGCAGCATAACACAGGTTATGTTAACACAGAGTCCTTGCCACATAGAATCCCCGTAGCCAGCTCCAGTGACATACCAAAATTAAAAATGTAAATGGGATAAATGGAAAAAACAGTGATCAAAACTTAAGAACACTTTCAGATGCCTGCAAGTTATTGGTGTTAATCTGGCACCTGGTGCTAATTTCTTTTAATGACTGCCAAAGGGGTCACCCTATGAGCCATAGCTACAGGAATTGGTCGTTCCAAGTCTGTGATTTCTAGAATATTGCATCTTTACAATATCACAAACTCTTTCAAGTCCCCCAAGAAGGCTGGTCACCCTCAAAAGACAAAAGCAAGAGAGGAAAGGATAATGCAGAAAATGTCATCACTGTAGCTGGAATTTCTTTCCAAGTTCAGCACTGAACAGGGCAAGGATCTGTGTCCTCATACAGTGTCACGACATTTAAGATTATTTGGACTGAAAGCCCACTCTGCAGTGACCAAACCTCTCATTGGCAGAAAGAATCAAAAGGCTACACTCACCTTTGGTGAGGAACAAGTTGTGTGGACAGAGGAGAAGTGGTCTGTGGTTCGTTTTACTGATGAAAGCAATTTTCATTTATTTGAGTGATTGGAAATATTATGTTCATCAACAAACTGGGGAAAGACTGAACCCAAAGTGTGTAAAGAAGTCAGTGAAAGGTGTTGGAGGAAGTATCAAGGTTTAGGGAATGCTTTCTGCTGCAAGGGTTGGACCTCTCAAGCTGGCTTCACACCACGGCAAGGCCCGATCCGGGGCTGTCCGGTGTAAACCAGACAGCCCCGAACCGGATTTTGGCCCCATATGGAGCCGGATGGCAGCTCTCTGCCATCCGGTTTCCATATCTCCGGAAGAATCTGGATTTTTCTCACTAGAGACAAAAACGTTGGTTGCAACGTTTTTGTGTCCGGGGAGAAAAATCTCCCCAAAATGCTGTATCCTGGATGCAATCCGGCGCTCCCTAACATGGGAGCCTATGGGGCTGGATTGTCCTGGTACGGGAGGATCCGGGAACCAGACACCTGCGGCTGCACGCCGCTGTTGTTTCAGGACCGCAGCTAGCTCCCTGCGAGCCGCAGTCCTGATTCATTAGCAGCTGCAGCTGCGTCCGGCTGCACACCGGACCGGAGTGCATATTTGCCCTCCGGTTCTGTGTGCTGATCCGGCGCGGGGCTGTCAGGCTCACCCCTGACAGCCCCAAATTGGACCTTACCGTGGTGTGAAGCCAGCCTCATACAACTACATGACAGAGTGAATGCAAGAGTGTATCAGAACCTTCTTCAGCAACACGTGGTTCCTTACTTGCGCTCAGCACTCAGTCAGCCAGCAACTTTCCTGCAGGACAATGCCCCATCACACAGCAAAACAGGTAAAGCAGTTGCTTGAAACAGAAAACATTAAAGGGAACCTGTCACCTGGATCTAAGCCCCTACACTATCACTACCTGTCCCTGCACCATCCCAGCTGCTCCCTATCTATCCCTCTCTGAGCTAAATCCGCCCTATAAAACTGCAGAAAAATAACTTATAACTTACAGAAGTCCCTGAGGCTGGGGACTGAAAAGGCGGTGCCAGGCTCCATTCAGCCCTCCTCCATGCAGCAGGGCACGCCCTGCTGGGCGGCGTTATTCTTTCTTCATCGCCGCCTCCTCCATTTGGAATCTCCCACCCACTTTACACTGTAAGGTAGCAGTTAGGATCGGCACGACAGAAGGCAGTGACTCAGGTATTTACTCACACAGCACACAGTTCAGGTATTCACAGACCTCCAGATTCCGATGTAACAGGTCAGACTAACCCCCCGACCACAATATACCCGAGGTATAAACTGGGCTAGCCCAGAATATACCCCCCTGGGCCAGAATATACCCTTGGTATATTCTGGCCTAGCCCAAACTATACCCCGGGGTATAAACAGGCCTAGGCCAGATTATAACTCTCCGTATACCACAGCAGCTGTAGATCAGGGCCCCAAGCCGTGCACAGGGCCCCAAGCAATGCATGAGGGCCCGAGGCAGCACAAGGTGGCCCCAGGTAGCAGAAAGTGGCCCTACGCAACATACCGGGCCCCAGGCAGTGCTAGGGGCCCCAGGCAGTGCATGGGGGCCCGAGGCAGCACACAGGGGCCCCAGGCTACACACAGGGGCCCCAGCCAGCATACAAGGGCCCCAGGCAGTACACGGGGCCCCAGGCAGTGCAGAGGGCCCCAGGCAGCACAAAGTGGCCCCAGGCAACATACAGGGGCCCCAGGCAGTACCAGGGGCCCCAGGCTACACACAGGATCCATGCAGCATACAAGGGCCCCAGGCAGCACAAAGTGACCACAGGCAATATACAGGGGCCCCAGGCAGTGGGCCACCTGGGGCCACTTTGTGCTGCCTGGGGCCCCTGTGTGCTGCCTCTGGCCCCCATGCGCTGCCTGGGACCCCTTTGTACTGCCTGGGGCCCCTGTATGTAGCCTGGGACCCTGTGTGTAGCCTGGGGCCCCTAGTACTGCCTGGGGCCCCTGTATGTTGCCTGGGGCCACTTTGTGCTGCCTGGGGCCACTTTGTGCCGCCTGGGGCCACTTTGTGCCGCATGGGGCCTTGTGCACTGCCTGGGGCCCCGTGCACTGCCTGGGGTCCTTGTATGCTGCATGGGGCCCCTGTGTGTAGCCTGGGATCCTGTGTGTAGCTTGTGGCCCCTAGTACTGCCTGGGGCCCCTGTATGTTGCCTGGGGCCTCTTTGTGCTGCTTGGGGCCACTTTGTGCTGCCTGGGGCCCTGTGCACTGCCTGGGGCCCCTAGCACTGCCTGGGGCCCTACCACTGCCTGGGGCCCTGTGCACTGCCTGGGGCCCCTAGCACTGCCTGGGGCCCTAGCACTGCCTGGGGCCCCTTTATGTTGCGTAGGGCCACTTTCTGCTGCCTGGGGCCACTTTCTGCTGCCTCGGGCCCCCATGTGTTGCTTGGAGCCCTGATCTACAGCTGCTGTGGTATACGGAGGGGTATAATCTGGCCTAGGCCACTTTAACCCGAGTATATTCTGGTCGGGGGGGTTAGTCTGGCCTGTTACATCGGGGCACAGCCGAGTAGAACCTCATACAATCCCAGCAGCTCCTGCTGCTGTCCTGACACACTCCACCCCCTCCCCACAGCCCAGGGCAGCACATATCATCTCCTATTCACCCGCACACCTGGGGGTCAGTGATTTCAATCAGCACTTAGCTCCAGTAGCAGCTCACCCTGTGTGTGCTGCTACTGAGCAGAAGATACAATCTCCCATATGCTGTGTCTCAGTCAGGGGACACATCGAGGTCGCATCACCACAACATGATAGGTGTAAAGCACAGATTCCAAATGGAGGAGGCGGCGATGAAGAAAGAATAATGCCGCCCAGTGGGGCGGTGTGCTGCTGCATGGAGGAGGGGCTGAATGGAGCCTGGCGCCGCCTTTTCAGTCCCCAGCCTCAGGGACTTCTGTAAGATATAAGTTATTTTTCTGCAGTTTTATAGGGCGGATTTAGCTCAGAGAGGGATAGATAGGGAGCAGCTGGGAAGGTGCAGGGACAGGTAGTGAGAGTGTAGGGGCTTAGATCCAGGTGACAGGTTCCCTTTAAAACAATGAAATGGCCGCCCAGATCCCTGATCTAAAACCACGAGAAAACCTCTGGAAAATCCTTAAAGGCAAAGTTATGGCCAAGAAACGAACAATAGTCACAAACGTGTGGTAGAGACTGGAAGGAGAGTGGACCAAAATCCCACCAGAGCAGTGTGAGAGACTAGCGATGTCCTGCAGCTGCAGATGTGCTGACATCATTCACAGCAAAGGCCTGTACAAAGCAAAGGCCTGTACATTTCCTACTGGTTAGTGACTATTACTTCACAACATTTAGTTTTAATCTTTCTTTATCTACAGTCATTGCTGGTCTCTAATTATGATCATGTTTTGTGTAAAATAAAGGTTGAAGTTGATATACTTTTGTTATTTTGGAAAACCCTGTTCTATAATTTTGATCACCAGTGTACAGTATATGCCATGACTTCTTTTGCCAGGTTTGTACAGGATCTTGTATAAACCCAGAGGTAGAGTAGAAACTTCTCTATGAACCACTATTATGGCTCCATATAACCCATAGCCAGAATATGACTGTGCACAAGACCTTAGTCATTGTTTAAACCATGCAGAAGTGATGTTGCTGAGGGAATGTAACTTTTGGTAAAATTGTGTGTACAATGGCGCTATATAAATGAATAAATATTACTATGTATCTTCCATAGAAGTAATGTAAAAAGTAGAAATAGGAAATCTTCATGTAGTGTTAGCTAACACTGCCCTCTGCTGGACACAGAAATTTCTAAACCTCACATAACACTGCTGTATTCATTTATTTTAAAAAAGACACTTTCTCTGATTCATCAAACTTGGCATTTTGTGTGCAAGTTTTGATGAATGATGCACTGGAGTCAGATGTACCAAATTCAATAATGGAGAACAGTCACCTGATTCAAGCTGACAACACCCATCAGAGCCAGGCTGAATGATTCCAGCCAAGTATATTGTACTCTGCAACGCTCCAGTGTCTCAATACCGTATAGGGAACATAGATGAAGACGAGACAAGACCACTCTTCTCAGCATTGACATTGACATGTTTATTGGTATGGAAGACATCTGTAACTCACCTGTAGACAGTGCCTGACTACTCTCATCTCCAACCAGGGGCGTAACTACAATTGGTGCAGGGGTTGCAATCGCACCCAAGCCCTTGAGTCTAGAGGCCCCAAAAGGCCCTTTGGCCTATAGAGAAAGACTAATGCTATTAAAGATTTGCTATAATTGTGGGCCCCATTGGAGTTTTTGCATCAGAGCCCATGAGCTTCAAGTTATGCCCCTAGGTATGTTTCTGGCTAAGCTTTCCCCGGTCAGAATCTTAAAGTATATTTTCTCTGAAATGTTCTGTTTTACTCCAAAGGAAGCTTCACCCTATGTGCAGGGGCGTAACTACAATAGGTGCAGGGGTTGCGATCGCACCCGGGCCCTGCAGCCTAGGGGGGCCCCAAAAGTCCCTTTGGCCCATAGAAAAAGACTAATACTACTAAAGATTTGCAATAATTGGGGGCCCCGTTGGAGCTTTCACATCGGGGCCCCGAGGCCTGTAGTTACGCCACTGCCTATGTGTGTGTCATGAGAGCTGTCATTCTAGGGAAAGGGATGGGGAAAAAACCACGGTGACTTGCCTCAGACTTTCAAAGTATGTTTCTCTGCAACACTGCAGCTTTCCAGAATAATAGGCAGGAGTCTGTGGTTTAGGCACTATAAATCAATTGACAAGTTCTTTTTAAAGAAAAGGAAAATGGTAAGTTTGGCGTTGCTGTAATCATAAATAGGGTATTGAAAAGTGTCTGGCATTACTACACAAAAACATAACGCTAAGGCTGCCTTCACACTTGCGTTCCCCGCTGCTGCGTATTGCGGCAGGGAATCGCAAGCCGAGCGCAGACACCGCGCATCTCTATATTTAACATGGGGACGCACGGTGTATGCGCTCGGGTGCGCATGGTCGTTTGCACCCATTGCCCACCATGTTTGATTTGTACGCATGCAGATGCATGTCACGTTCATGGTGCAGACGAGAATGTGTGATTTGTATGCAAGAATCCGCATGCATACAAATCACACACAGAAATCTATCAGTGCGCACGCCCATCCGCAGCCGAGTGCATCACCATGCGTCCCCATGTTAAACATAGGGATGGGCGGTGCTTGCGCTCAGCTTGTTTTCGCTGTCCGCAAGACGCTGCGGAGGCGAACGCAAGTCTGAAGGCAGCCTAAGTGACAACGGATATAATTGGCCACAGCAGCCTTGATTACAACATGAACATAAACATGAAATACCTTTTCAGGCCAGATCCTGCAGGAATTTAACCATGCTGTGTCCAAGGTTTACCTTCATTGTCCTATCCCCAATTGGCAGGGGATTTATCAAGTAGCCACTCCCACCATTCCTTGTCTGATCTTGGTTGTTACTTCCAGTCTCTAGTTTTCTGCCTAAGTGTGGAGGGCCCATTAGAATCTTTTATGGATTTTCACAAATACCTGAATAATGTTAGGCCAAAACTCCAGTTAACCATGCATTTTAACTTAACCCATTGGAGTTTTCTTGATAACATGTTTATTAACAGACCTGTATGTCAAAAGTATTGAGAAAAATAATTTATTGCATTTCACAAGTTGTCATCCTTAAGTCACCAAGAAATCCACATCTAAATGACAATTTTTGTGAGTGGACAGAATTGATATTCAGCAGGATACCAAAATGTAGCCTTTAGACGAAACGAACAATCAACAGGAAATGATGTTGCAGCTGACACTCACTTCCTTGTTCATTTAGTCTGAAGGCGGGGCGAGAAAAGTGAGCAGTGATTGCACGTGGGGCTCTATGTGATGTCACAATGTCACGTGAGCCCTGGACTGCGATTACAGACAGTGCTGGAATGGCACCAGCACAGGAAGTTAGTACAGGGTCTATAGTTTTACCTGTACATTTGTGCTAGAGGCACATGGTACTTGTAATATTCCTAATTCATTAAAGGAGAACTCTGGGGAGATAGAAAAAAATCTGTATGGTCCCTTCACTCATAGACTATAATGCTAAATTCCCTGTTACATTTGTTTAATGTTTAGGACTAATATAAATTACTTTTTACTAATTGCTCCTTAATCGTCTCCCCTCCCACTGGGGACAACGCGTAATGCCTGATAGAGCAGCTTTCCCCCCTCACTCTGTAGTGAGCATCTTGGCGTTTGATAATAAACACTTCCTCATTCAATCAAGTGAAGGTTCTGTTGACACATTGGTCTCACCGTTGCTCTCTGTACAGGACAAAGTCTCCATATTCCGGTTTAGTGTATGACCCATCATGACGCTAATGTGATTAAATGAGGAAGTGTCGGATGGTGCTGAAGCTTTCTAAGAGGGAGGGGGAGAGCTGCTCAATCACGCATGATGTATTGCCCCATTCGGGAGGGGTGACTGGTAAGGAGCAGTTAGTGAATAAGTCATTTATATAAGGCTGCTTTCACACAGCGTTTTTATGCTGTCCGAGGGGATCAGACTTTTTGCTGCTCCCCTCGGACAGCATCGGATCCAAACTGATGCCTGCAATCGGATGCCAAATAGGCATCCGATTCCGATATTTAACAGCATCAGCTGGATCCTGTCCCTGCTCCTCCTGTCATCTCATCCCCCTTCTCTCTCCCTCCTGTCACCTTTGTCCCCCCGTGTCTCCCCTCCTTGTCCCCCTCTGTCTCCCCTCTTTGCACCCCCTCTTTGTCCCCCTGTGTCTCCCCTGTGTCTCCCCTCTTTGTCCCCCTGTGTCTCCCCTCTTTGTCCCCCTGTGTCTCCCCTCTTTGTCCCCCTGTGTCTCCCCTGTGTCTCCCCTCTTTGTCCCCTGTGTCTCCCCTGTGTCTCCCCTCTTTGTCCCCCTGTGTCTCCCCTGTGTCTCCCATCTTTGTCCCCCTGTGTCTCCCCTCTATCTCCCCCCTCTTTGCTCCCCTGTTTGCAGACCTTAAAAAATAAAAAAATCTTCATTCTCACCTCTCCGCGACACCCGCGGTGCTTCCAGCTTCTTCTGATCAACAGGACCTGGCGTGATGTCACAGTCACATGACCGGTTACCGCGGTAACCGGCCATGTGACTCAACTGTGACGTCAGGCCAGGTCCTAGAAGCACAGAGCGCTGGAGGCATCGCTGGATCGTGGAGAGGTGAGGATAATGATTTTTTTATTTTTAACCCTTTCATTTAACTGGATATCACTTCTGCAATGTATGAATATACATTGCAGAAGTGATATTAGATGGCACAGAGCGATTTTAGTGTACTGAGCATGCTCAGTGCACTAACATCGGGTCCGAGGAGACATCAGCTGTTTCCTCGGATCCGCGCTCCATAGGCCCCATGTTATTTGGCGCGGATCAGGTCGGATCCAATTCGGTCCGATCTGACCCGCTGTGCCAAAAATCGCAGCAGGCTGCGATTTTAGGCACAGCAAAAAATCGGCCAGAATCGGATCCGACCAAAATCGGATGCCAATAAGGCCAAATCCGATGTGATCCGTGCCCATAGGATAACATGGGGCCAGAATCTGATCCGTGGCTGTCCGTTTTACAACGGACAGCCACGGATCACAGAAAAACGCTGTGTGAAAGCACCCTTAGTTGTAAACATTATACAAGTGTAGTAGGTAGCTTAGCATTATAGCATAGGAGTGCAGGGACTGTACAACATTTTTTTTACCTCTCCGGAATTCCTTATTAAGTAGTGTGCACCATTTAATGAAAATAAATTGGGTGAAAAATACTGCAGTAGCTTCATTTATGAAGATTGGCATACACAGCGCGTCTTAATGAATCAGGACCATTTTTCTCTGTAGCACAATGCCTGGTGTAAACAGGAGATGTGCTGCCTGTAATATGATCTGTTTAAGGACACAATGATCTATTATTGATCATTTTAACCCCATCGTTCTTTGTCAGCTGTGTGAGGAGCCAATACACAAGCAGCTGATGACTTTACTGTAGTTGACCCACCCCAGGGCCTTTGGGGTACCCGGTCCCAAACGGTTGCAATAGGGAAAGTCACGGGTGGCTTGCCCGAGCCCGTTGTCCTGGTGGTCGCTGAAAAATGGCAAAAAAGGGAAAATTAAAATGAAAGAAAGTCTTGTGATGCCACCTATTATACCCGGTAATGATACCGGCGATGCCTTCAGACCTCCGAGGATGGTGATGCTGCAGCCAGATAATAACGCTCCCCGTAGGGCAGTGATGTAGAATAGGGATTTTGCACAGAGAGGCAGCTCTCCACTCAGCCTTGTCTCTAGTGCTGCAGGAGAAGGTGGCTCATCAGGTGGAGATGCTGGCAGGCAGTTTGTGTTAAGGACAGGATCAGAGGCCGTAATAACACACACACGCGCTGAAAGTTGTTTCCGTACCTTTAACTGATGTTGTTGCAAGGTAACGTCCAGGGTACACTCCAGGTGATCAAGAGGCACTTCAGGATCTCCACACCCGGTGAGTTGTGAGGCCTCCTTGTCCTAGTGTGTGCAATTAAGTCCTGGCCTGTCTGTAACCTGGCTTGACCTCCTCTGTCTTCCACTTGTATTGAAGGCAGTGAGAACCTTGTGCTGGCTGCCACTATCTCTCCTGCGGTTCCTGGCTCTCGTGGTTGCTGTGCTACAAGTGTCCCAGAAGACTGAAGTCTCCTCGGTTGACCGGTGTTCTCTGCTGGGCTAAGTAGTCCCTGGCAGACTCGGACTCCGGTGTCTGGGTTGCTTCCTGGGGTGAACTGGTATGGTTCCTCTGCCCCCACTGTTACTCACCTTGTCTCCAACCCTAACTCTTGGGCCCCTGCACTGGCTAGGCTTCCCACTGGTACGGGCCTAGCTTCGTTCATCAGGATGTCTTCCTCAGTACTGCTTTGTACTCAACTGCTTAACTCCTCCCCCGAGCCTGAATTTATAGGGGACCTTGCCTGAAGGCGGCAAGTAGATCTCCCCCTTCAGGTCTGGGATGGAAGGTGTTGCATGAATGGGGGACCTGATGTGGAAATCCCTCTGTGCAACAGGTGGTCCTGTGACAACCTTCCTGTTGGGGTGCCACACTCCCCCCTAGTTACGTTCAGTACTCCCAGACTGAGAAAAGTTTTTTCTTATTATAACATTTTAACATTAACTGGTATTATAAACAGAGTCTCAAAATTCAAAAATACAAAAACCAAGAAAGATAGTGAAAAACAGGTAAAGTTGCAGTCCATATGGCGCTAGTCCATCCGCCGGAGGCTGTAAAAGAAGTATTTTTGCCACTACCAGTCCCGTGGCTATGGTCCATTTTTAAATAGAATATAAATCCAGGGAAAATGTAAAAGTTCTTACAGTTAAAGTCTTTGTAGGCTCAATACTTTAACGGGTTCATGTCTCTAGTTTCAATAAATTATTAAAAGTACAAAAACACATTTACATTCACTATCATTCCTATGGGCATCTCGGCTTAGGAGTCCTGGCTTTCACTTTCCAGGAACTTTCTTTTCCTAACTTAATATTAATGGGGTTAGTCCAGTTCCTCTGCCCTTCTATACACTACTATTCACATACAATTTACATGTAGGTACTCATATTTACAATCACTTTACTTCACCTTACTCTCTGTATCTGAGTGGTGGTTGCCCAAAGTTACTACGGGTTGATCTACATAGTACGGGTGTTTCTACAGGTGGTGCACTAGTGTCTACTTCTAGTGTTGTGCGTGCACTAGCCACTAATGTACTGGTAGACCTACGTGACTGTGAAATCTCGTAGTATTGCCATAGTGTTTCTAAGGGACTGGCAGGTTCACCGATTGCAGGATCCTCTGGTTCTGCTACAACGAGTGGTTCTTCTTGAACTTGAACACTGACAGGTTCTTCCAGTCTTTCTGGTTCTTCTACTGGTTGGAGAAAGGTGATTACAGGTACTGTTCTGGCTCCTTCACATTGAGGGCAATCTTCAGGAAAATCTCCAAGTACGGTATGAATCACTTTTTTTGTTTGTTCTTCTGTTTGAAGTGTACAGGGGTCTGCTTCTTGTGGTTTTAGTTGTTCAGGGCATTTCTTTAGGTGATCTCTAGAAAACTGTTGCGGTTGTTCTTCCTTCGTCATTACTGATTATGCAAGTCTTTTTATTGTTAAAGTTATAATTTAGCACTGTGTAGGGTTCTGCTTCCCATTGGTCATTAAGTTTATGAATTCTTCTTTTTATCTTAAGGACCATTTCTCCAAGTGTTAAGGGAACATCTTGTGCATTTCTGTTATAACTTCTCTCTTGCTTTTCTCTCATCTGGTTTAGACTTCTCTCTATGTATTCTTGTACTCTCTTGTACTGTTCTTTGCGGTTGGAGTCCCAATCAGCATCAGGCAAATCCATTTCAGGTATCACAATCCCCATTTCAAGATCATATCATCTGGCAATTTTTTCGGGTCTTGCTCACATTAAATATGCTGGTGTGCAATTTGTGGAACTTATAGGTATGTTGTTATACATGTCCACTAAGTTAGGTAACTTTTCTGGCCACATGTTTCTTTCTTCCAAAGGCAGAGTTTTTAGCAAGTCTATGACCACATTGTTCATCTTTACACACATGTCATTGGTTTGTGGATGGTAAGGCGTGGTTCGGATATTCTTGCACCAATATAAGTTACAAAACTCTTGGAATATCTCAACTTCAAATGTAGGACCTTGATCAGTCAACACCTGCTCCGGATACCCGTGTGGTCTACAGAAGTAGGCTTGAAAGGTTTTTGCTGCAGTTTCCGCTGTTAAGGCTTTTACTGGGGCTACCACTAGGAATCTTGAATAGTGGTCCACCATTGTTAAGGCATACATATAGCCTGACCTGCTAGGTGTCAGCTTTACGTGGCCCAGGGCTACTATTTCTAAAGGCTGTTTGGTGGCAATTGGTTGTAGTGGTGATCTTTGACTGTCACAGTCTTTTCTCCTTAAGTTGCATGGCCCACAGTTTCTACACCATCTCTCTATGGCGCTCCTCATGCCAATCCAGTAAAATCTTTCACGCAATAGCATCTGGAGCTTCTTCCATCCAAAGTGTCCTGCTGCATCGTGGTATGCTTCCAACACCATCTGGAATCTATCCTCGGTACCACTATTTGCCACACCATCTTGTGGGTTCTAGGATTTATGAAATGTCGACACATCTTTCCCTTGTAGATGAACAACCTGCTTCTCTCTTTCCACAGATGTTGCGCCTCAGGTGGATTGAGACATGAGTCTGGTTGGGTTATCAGATCTTTGACTAAGCTGACAGCCGGATCACTGTCTTGTGTCTCCTTCCACCCATGGTGAGGTAATGGGCTTAGCGTTGTCTCACGACATGCACTGTGGCAGTGAAAGGCTGGTAGCTCTATTTCTTCTAGCTCATCCACATCTTCCCCCACATCTGGTAAGTGAGGCATCCTCAACAGGGCGTCAGCATTGGCGTTCTTATGGCCTGCCTGGTACTTGATGGTGAAGTTGTAGTTTAACAACTGGGCCATCCAGCGTTGCTCCATTGCACCTAACGTCGCGGTATCCAGGTGTGTAAGCTAATTCCTTATCTGCTTCTGACCAGGTTTCAACTTCTCTGCTGCACCTGTTAATTGTCCCATCACACCAGACGCCCTCTGCTTGCCAGTCATTGCATACATATCAAGTATGTTGCATATCTTTCTCTTGAACGCAGCCAGGGTATCTGGTCGGCCATCATACTGTGGTAACCACTTGGCTCCCGGGACATACAGTAGAGAGGTCAGCATGATCGGTGCCACAGCTCCAGGTGCTGCAGCTGCTTCGTCGGCTTAGATCCCGGCTGAGTTCCCAGCGGTGGGATCTACTGCATCGTTTTCCCGCTGTGCATCCATTCTGCCTGCCCCCTAGTTAACTTTAACCAGTCTCTGATAAAAAGGAGTCGGCGGCTCCTCAGGCGGGGAGTTGAGCACTCGGGTATTTCCAGATCGGGTCGCTGCGCTTCAGTAGATCTTTGCGGAGCGCAGGGCAGGCCTTGACTTCATGCCCTTTCGCCTATTATGCCCCCTTTCTTCCTGCTCTGTGGTGCAGTAATGGTGACCCGATGTTAACAGTTCACAATCACAGTCAATACACGGCACACAGTACCCGGTAATACTGGGCATGGGATCCTGTTTGTGACGCTAGAAGCTGACCCACCCCAGGGCCCTTAGGGTACCTGGTCCCAGGCAGTTGCAATAGGGGATGTCACAGGTGGCTTTCCCGAGCCTGTGGCCCTGGTGGTCGCTGAAAAATGACAAAAAGGGTAAAAATAAAATGAAAGAAAGTTTTGTGACGCCACCTACAGTACCCGATAATGATACCAGTGCTGCTTCCAGACCTCCGGGGATGGTGATGTTGCAGCCTGTATTAAAGAATAAAAGTTCTACATTGTGTGCACAATTATGCAATTTATATTTCTCATGATTATTTTTCTTATGTTTACAACTACAAGGGCTGTCAGTGATTTCAAAGATTTATAAACTTGAATACTTAAAGTGTAAATGTAATTTCATTTAAAAAAAAAACAAGACTGCACTAGTTGTTAATGATGTGTCACTTAGCAGCTGAGGTAATGCTTTCTTGTACCATGTGAGTTACTTTCTCAACTTTATTTGTATTGTTTTAAAAATTGCATTTTAGGGCTGTGTAGGTGTGGCCAGCAGGTAATAGGGAACAGTGCAATGTGACAGCAGAGAAAGTGTCAAGATCAGAGATTGTGAGCTGTGTGGGGAGCCAGAAGAGAAGGAGCCAGATGAGAAATTATAAGCTTGTGCCAAGGAAAGGGCAGAGAAGTTTGCACTGATCCTGACATTTTGTCATTGCTCAGCACTGTGCTGTAGCCTGAGGTAATCTGATACACTGTCACGTCATCAGCTGCAGTCAGGAGTGTGGACACTGTGTAGATCCCACCCCTCCCCTTATACGGTTATGTGCCCATATTCAGTGTGAAGACGGATCTTACTGAAAATGAACATATGTCTACTTCAGATACAGGCTAGTGGAGACACCTTGTGGAAGGTTTATGAATGGTTTTACACCAGATTTCACATATAAAGTATATTTGAAAGTTTATTAAAATATCTTGCTCTACATAATTAATAAATAAAAATGTAAACGGCAGTTATGCTTTAAGAAAGTAAAAAGGAGGTTTTGTCTTTGTTAGGAGAAAATCTATGTGTGCAGAAATATTAGGCAACTAAACAGAAAATGTAAGTTTTCCCATTTCAATTGTTTATTTAATTATTTTCATCTAGTAAAGTCAGAATAGCCAAACAGCTCATAATGTACAAACATACATTTCTGACATGTTTACAAAAAATTAATCGACCAATACAGCCGCCCTTCTTTTCTATAACAATCATCAATGTCCCATTCATGGAGTCTGTTCGTTAATCTGTTGATAATCAACCTTTTTAGGCAGCACCAACCACAGACTCCCAGGCACTATTCAGAGAGGTGTATGGGATCTATTTTTTTACACACACATAGGCTTGTATGGATGAGTTCCATCTGAAATTCAAAAAAAGTAGTCCATGCTGGGATTTTTTTCTTATGTTCAGGAACAAGAAAAAAAATTGTTCACATGAATAGTGCTTATCAAATAACATAGGTCTGTGTGTTGTCCAGTAAAAAATGGCACACATTTGATTTATACGCTTGTCTTCATGAGCCCTTACTCAAATGGGCAAGCAGCAAAACCTCTCTCTTTAAACTTTACCATAACAAGAGTTTGTCTATTTTGCCTTATTTGCCAGTCAGTACTGTGAAAAATATGGGAGATATCCGGTCATGAATCTCATAAATTCCTGGATATTTCTGCACTATATTATTTAGAGTAGAAATAGGATGCCTCCATCCACTATCAAAGATAAGGCTGACAAAGGACACCAGGCTCAGCAGGTAGTCCAGAGTCATCAGCTTCAAAAGCTTATAGCATTTGCCTATAGAAAACAACTCATGCTGAGCTCCTGTACTTCAAACAAAACCATAGTCTCTTGAGCCCCAGATATCATACAGAATTATGGTATTACCATATATCCTAGGCCTATACTGATTATATTCCTGTAATTGTGGGGACAAACCACACATACACCTGGGTCCCGATTCTTTCTAGCACCTTGGGGTGGAGAGATATGGAGAAGCCAGTTAGCGAAACCGTGTTTGGTCTCTAAGCATAGAGGGGACTTAGCAGGATCCAAAGGCACCAGAGCTATCCTCTTCAGACTCCCCAGTGGGAAGTTATGATTTTGGAATCCTTTAGCCCAGGAACAAATAGTGGGAGGAGAATCAGGGACAACCAAGGGTTGGGAGGGAGTGACCAACCAAGGGCTTAAAAGGTACCTGCCCTATTATTCCATTATTCACTGTTAAGGAGGTCAGGTCTAGTCATGTATTGGAAGTAACTATTAAATCCTCGGGCTCCATATCGGCTCCTTGTGGCCGCCAGCAACGAGGACCTGGTAACTGATTACATTCAACTGCATATTCCTTCTGTAACCTATTAGATTTATTTGTGTATCTGACTGTAATATCTGTAAATCAATCATATATATATTGTTATTATTTAGTGAGCCCTTACCTTACGGCGATTAAACATATAATTTAATCCTGGGTTGCTCTTTTATCTCGATCCCCAATCCCTCATGTGTCTGTGTTCTCGGTTAATATTACATCTTACTTGGTTGGTTTTTGGCCCAGTAAATCCTGTAATAGATCAGGCTTATACCTAACGAGGAACTGGTGGCAGCTCTACTGGGCTGGCAGGATTCTGTTTCGCTGGGGATAGTGAAAAGGGACTCCCAACCTGTCAGGGCTGTGAGTGAGTGTAGTGTCACGCTGGAAGTTGCGTGAATCCTTTTTTCACTCGATCTGCCTCCCTGTGCCCATTCGGGCAAGGGATGTCAGTGTAAAACTGTGCCAAGCTGACCTTATGTACCCCTGGGGTGTGGAACATCATGTGTTGGTGGAAGAGACTAGACTGTATTTCATGGCTCCGATGTATTATAGACGTCAGGGTGGGATGGTGAGGGGTGGTTTTCATCACAAGTACTAACTAGAGAATGAAGCTGGGGAGAAAAACTATGGCTTTTTCGCAGCATGTACAGCAATAAAGACGTCTAAATCCCCAGCAGAATATACCTATGCAAGCAATCTGTAAAGAAACCAGTGAACAAGTGAAAATTAGGATAGCTGTGATGCGAGTCAGCACAGAAATAGCTAAGTTTCAGAGGGGAAGAACAGACAACAATAATAGAAAGTAAATATAATAATAATACTTACTGGAAGTAAAGAGATGTCAAAATGATCTAAGATCAGGTCCAGTAATTAGCGCAGTATTAGCAAAGGGCAATCAGAGCCGATGTTCAATTCACAAGCCAAAGTCAGGAAAACCAGGAGGACAAAAACATAACACAGGGGGCAGGCAATACCATTAGTCAGGTCACAGGCAAATGGTCAAAGTCAGGTTAGGGAATAAAGTCAGACTGAGTTAGGCACAGAGCACAGGAAGATCAAACCTATACAGGCATAGGCAAGTGTACAATTGACACTGAATGAAGGAGCAAGCCTGCTTAAGTAGAGACCTGGTCAGGGAAAAGTGAAAACAGGTGATTGCAACACAGACTGAGAGCTTCCATAACCATAGAAACAAACAAGAGCAGAGTGGAGATTGTGACACACAACAATAGTAAAAAACAAGGGCAGGGTGGAGATTGTGACAATAACGTAAATAGTTGATAAAGCATGAAAGTGGCAGGTTCTCTTTACATGCTCCACATTTGTGGCATCCAGATTTATTATTGTGTTCTCTTTTACCCATATTACAAGCATTATTACACAAATTCTCAATCTTCAGATGCTGGGAAATTACGGTTTACTGGAGATGTCCACAGAGCTGTCCTCAGAAATGTCTGCTAAGTCGGTGACATTCTCCACCTGTGGCTGTGAGTCCGGGATCGTGGTGCTGCTGCGGAGCGACATCTGAGCCAGAGCGCTAGTAATAAAGCCGGGGTCTTCATTCTCTAATCTGTCAGGCTGGGAGTTTCTTACACCCTGTTATATGAAGGAAAGTACAAAGGTGGATTCAGCAATGGTTTCATTTTGCAGGAATAGAGAAAGCTTTGCGAGTCTGTCTATGTTTCCTAACACGTTTTTTCATAACCTCTGCCCTTACTTTATTAAACTTGTAATTTGTTTTTGCCTAAGACGTGTTAATGTAAAGGAGTGGTTTTTTTAGGGATCTCGTCACACACTCCGCACCGTACACTGACCGTAACCTTCCCACAATGAAATAATATAATGACACAACCACGGTGCCCTCTGAAGTCCGGGGGTATTTGTATTGTCAGACGCCTCACCAGACACCTTACAACAATTGTGCAAATGAGATGTAAAAAAATAGATAAATATTGAGCGTCATGCTCAGCTATCCCCTGACTGGTAACAATACAAGTATATATAAAGAAGGGTTATTTTTCTTAAAGTGTAACCACTGTTTAAATTTTTATTTAATAATAATGTAGAGAAAGTGATTCTTATAAACTTTGAAATATACCGTACTTTATTAATGAAATCTGGAAGAAAACCATTCATAAACCACCTTCCACCTATTCTAGTTGAATAATAAATGCCTATTGGGCAGTCAAATACCTTTTTGTCCAGGGTCCGATCAAGGAGTTGCATGGGAAGGACAGGAGTGGGTCTTAGCGGTGTTTTACCACCATTTATTTACACTGGATAAGGCGGACCCAGTTTGTGGGCGGACGTGCCTTACCCAGTGTAAATAAAAAGCAATAAAGCATGTCCTTGCCATGCAACTCCTTGATCGGACCTTGGACAAAAAGGTATTTGACTGCCCAATAGGATTTATTATTCAACTAACAGGATTGCTCCACTATTTAACTCCTTCTATTACTTACAGGCAGGAGTCACATACCACACCATATTGTAGGTATGTACCCTAGCCTAACCCCCTACTTTACTCCTCTATCCACCGATATTTCAATACTAATGGCTGATCATTGCATCCACAGTTCTTGAGGGTTACCACCCAGGACGTGACGCATGCATACCTCTCTAGATACTGTAAACGTAGGTGGTTTATGATAACAGGTGTACATATCTCTCTCAATTTTTCCCTTTGATAGTCTCCTGCTACAACCTTTGCCCATAACTGGACAGCGGTGCCCCTACTTCTATCTCTTATAACATACCTCGTTTTCTCCACCATAGGTTTAGGCATAAAAGAGATGCCCAAAGTGATTAACTATACGTCCTAATCATATAGGACCATTTGAAAGTATTGATATATATCCCCCACCTATCCTCATACCCATACCCATTTGAATATTCACCCCCATTACCACACAATTCCCTTTTAGCGTAGTCATCAACTTACTCCCATTGACATTTCGTTCCTACCACTGTTACTGTCAACAATTATTTATGTAAATGTGTAAGAAAATTTTTGTAAAGTTTGCACTTTTAGAATTTTAAATATTTATGAACTTAAAACAAATAATGATACCCCATAAAAGAGTTAATAAATCACATTTACCACATGGATATTTTATAGCAGCATCACTTTTAAAATATATTTTAAGTTAGGGTGTTTGAAGGGTTAAGGCTTATTTATTTAATTTTTTACAAAATCTATATTTTTAGGGGCCACTTCACTTTTTAAGTGACTTTGAAGGGCCTATGTGTCTGAAAACCTGCAAAAAAGACTTCTTTGTAACAACATCACCCTTCATGGCGTCAAGTGCAAACTGGAAGAAAAATATGCATATTACTTTTTTCATTACTAAAATGTTACTTTAGCTCCAATTTACATTTTCATGGATAAAAGGTTTCATTTACAAGGGTAAAATGAAAAAATAGACTGTAAAATGTGTTTTGTGATTTCTCCTGAGTACACCAGCACCACATATGTAGTTGAAAACTGTTATGTGGGCACACCCCAGGGATCGGAAGGAGAGGAGCATACATTTTTCTGGATTAGATTAGGGATGCCAAAACAGAAGAAACTTCACACAAGTGGCCCCATTTTTGAAATTACACCCCCAAAGGATTCATTTACCGGTCTGTATGACCTTAAATGATCTAAGCTCTCCAGATATGCATAATGCTGTTGAACACACCAACGTCCTGAAGATGGCGATATTAGGTCTAAAATGGAACAATCTCCTCCGATTATTGAAATTTTGCTGCATTTTTTTTTTTACCCTTTTCCCTTAGTCTCAATGGCGGACATAGACAAAAGAGGGCCTCTGTGCAATCACAGCACATGGGGTTCTTTTAATTCCAATATCTCATTACAGTGCACAATTCCTCCTACTTAGGAGGTGAAAATGAGGGTCTGATGCGATTTTGGTGCAGATTTGAAGCATTGTTTTTATGTGTTTTTCTGCACTAGTGTTGTCTTTGTCAGTCTAAATCCACAAGCCTGCAGTGACAGATAGTGACTGTGTGCTGAGGATTTTCTGGTGTCAGAGGCAGCAACAGCAGTCACGTGGTCGCGAGTTTTCATGTGCATACTCCCAGTCAGAAACTGACTAGAGGGGCATGGCCTCAGTGTAAGTGTATTGAGCGAGGTCACACCCTATAGCCAAATTCTGGCCATGGGTATGCATATCACATACTCACAGCTTCATGACTGCCGTTACCGCCCTACCGAAGAATCCTCAGAGTGCACAGTGCATGTGATGTGAGGATTCATAAGTCCGCAGTCACACAGGTTGACTATAGACTTGTCAATTTACACTGGTCAACCCAATTAAAGATACAACTGTGTTTTTTATATTCATGTTTTCAGACTCCCCAAAGAACCTTATAGAGAAAAACGCACCAAAAACCTTATTGACTTGCCCACTCCAGGGTCGGAGATGCTAGGGAACCAGGCAGCTATTGTTCTTCACTTCTCGGTTCTTTTCTCGGGGGCAGACGGGGGCTGAGACCTGATCCTGTGACCCTTGCAGTGTAATTTAATAACAGGGGGTAGATGATAGGGAATGACAGGGAAAAGGGGTATTCGTGATGCCACCTGCAGTATGCGACCAGGGTGGCCGCCGGTGCTTTAGAACCTCCAGGGACAGTGACCGGCAGCTTGGATGGTGTTGCTCCCCACAGTTTCCCAGGGCAGTAGGATGGAGTCAGTTTGTACCTTGGCAGATGTTCATTAGGTCATCAGCACCCTAGTGTCTCATGCGGCCTCTGTGGCTGGTTGTTGCTGCTAAAGAAAGTCTCATGGCCACTTTACACACACCAACTTATCTGTCCAACTTCTGAACAACTTACTGGTTGCAGTGAAATCATGGACACATTGTTCCATTTGTACACAGCCACAAAATGGAGCAATGTGTCCATGATGTCACTGCAACTTGTAAGTTGTTCAGAATTGGACAGATAAGTTAATGTGTATAAAGTGGCCCTCACACACCACAGCTGGAGTTCTATTACTTTACTCAGTTGTTTCAGCATGGCTGCCATGTACTTCCCTTGCCAATTTCCAGATCAGCATTGTCGTCCAGAACCAGAACAGTGCAGTTGAGCCTCTGTTGCTGTTCCTTTCTCTCTTACTAGGTGTTTCTGTCTCTGGTGGTTCCTCCGCGCTATAAGCTCGTCTCACTGCTTCTCTCTCAGCGCCTCCGCACACAGAGCTCGGGTACCGACAGCCATGGGTGCTCAGTTGTACCTCTTCCGGGCACTGCTCCCTAGTTCAGCCGCCTTTTCCAAGTTGTGTTGGGTGTTAGGCCACAGCTCCCACTAGAAACTTGGGGCCTCCGGTTCAACGGTTCGAGCCAAAAGCATCCGGCCAGGTCCCTGTATCGTCCACCAGCTCCTCTGTCTCGCCAGATACAAGCGTACGGGAATCTATGTCTCGTTCTGTACCCCAAGGCCTCCACACCTTTCCCCCCGGGGCGAGCGTGGTTGTGCTCCAGCCCACAAGAGTCAGCACCACACCGCTCCTACACTCCTGACTTTTACTCCACTCCTTCTCTCTCCTTTACTCCCTTTTCTACTAACTTTACACTTTTTCCTCTTGGCTATGCTTGGATCCTCCCTCCGGGTCCACCCACTGTCCCAGGGTCCTAAGTGTTGTGGGTGTGTGAAGCTCAACTGCGCCATCCCAGTACCTGGTGACCAGAGGCACAGCTCTCCCGCTAATGGAGGAGTACAGTACCTCTGGTGGCGGCCTACCCGGTGGGTCACCACATTATAGTTCATTGGCGCCTTTAGGTACACATTGGGTAAGATTTTCAGAAATCAAATCCATTTTGCTGAAACAGTTTAAAGATGCGTTCACACACTGCATATTTGCTGCATTTTTTTTTATACGCGTGCTCATCACAAACCAGGAGTGGGTGATTAAATACAGAAGTGGAACACTTGTTTCTATTGGACTTTTCCTCTGATTGTTCCACTCCTGGGTTGTGTTGAGCTTGCACATAAAAAAATGCAGCAAATATGCAGCGTATGAAAGCATCCTAATACAAAAAATGCAGCATTTACGCTACATGTGAACACAGCCTTAGGCCGGCTTCACACTGCGGCGTGATCCGGTCCGGGGCCGTCCGGGATGACCCAGACAGCCGCGGACCGGATCAGCACACAGGACTGGGGGGCTAATATGCCCTCCGGTCCAGTGTGCAGCGCACTGGACCGGAGGGCATATTAGCCCCCCAGTCCTGTGTGCTGATCCTGTCCACGGCTGTCTGGCTCATCCCGGACAGCCCCGGACTGGATCACGCCACAGTGTGAAGCCGGCCTAACGAATGTGTTTTTTAAAAAAAATGTCATCTTAAAAGTCTACAGCCCATCAAAATGAGCAAGACCTTATATACTCAAGCTTACATGAAAATAAAAAGGTTATGACTGTTCTAACTATGAATGGATGAACAAAAAATAAATCGTGGCATGTCCACTACTCTGTATAGGGAGGCTGGGCAAGGCAAACATGAGTTCTTTGGAATTTGGAGAATTAAATCAGGACACACTAAAGTATCATCTTCCATACATTAGGTGATGTAACAGTTTCCATCAAGCACACTGTTATATAACAATTTTCCAGACAGGAGTAGATGGTATCCTACTGTATAATTGTGTTATCGCGTCTTTTTTTCTGTAACGGAAATCCCGCGTTGCCGATTGACCGCTCCGCGACCAATCAGCGACGCGGGATTTCCGTTACAGAGAGACACCGCTTCACTTCAAATACGGGGCGGGAAAGCCAGCAGTGAAGTCGGCTTTCCCACCGGCTAGTTGAAGTGTCCGTCCTTTCAGCCCCCCTTTGTCACCCCCACTGGGCGCATCAAGGATCTGTATTCCCAGAATGTGGATCCAGAGTAGGTGAAGGATACAGCTGGGAATGTTGTGTGCTGGAGGCTCCCGAACCCGGTCATGTGCGCACGGTGAGAATGGTGGAGCTGCACACTGCTCCTCCCACTGTCAGCCTGTCTGTGCTCGGGGCCCCCTGCTCACACGGTGCCCCGGGGCCACAGCATCCGTGCGCGGAGTGAGATGTCAGGCCCCGTCCCCTGCCTGCTGCAGAGACAAGGTCCGGGTGTCACAGCCCAAGAGCAGCATCCTCTGGAGCATCACCGGGACATGGCTGGTGAGAGGCTCCATACACCACACCGCCTGCATACATGCAGGAGGAGTGGTGACAGGAGGAGAGACAAAAGAGCGGTGACAGGAGGAGCGGTGATAGGAGGAGTGGTGGCAGGAGGAGCGGTAACAGGAAGAGTGGTGACAGGAGGAGCAATGGAAGAGCAGTGACAGGAGGAGAGACGGAGGAGCGGTGACAGGAGGAGCAGTGACAGGAGAGGAGCGGGGACAGGAGGAGAGACGGAGGAGTGGTGACAGGAGGAGCGAAAGGACGAGCAATGACAGGAGGAGAGACAGAGAAGTGGTGACAGGAGGAGAGATGGAGGAGTGGGGACAGGAGGAGCGGTGACAGGAGGAGAGATGGAGGAGCGGGACAGAAGGAGCCGTGACAGGAGGAGAGATGGAGGAGCGGGGAGAGGAGGAGCGAAACAGGAGGAGAGACGGAGGAGCGGTGACAGGAGGAGAGATGGAGGAGCGGGGACAGAAGGAACCGTGACAGGAGGAGAGATGGAGGAGCGGAGATAGAAGGAGCGGGGACAGGAGGAGAGACGGAGGAGCGGGGACAGGAGGAGCGCTGACAGGAGGAGAGATGGAGGAGCAGGGACAGGAGGAGAGATGGAGCAGTGGGGACACCAGATGCAGGGGCAGGAGGAGAGATGGAGGAGCGGTGACAGGAGGAAGACGGAGGAGCTGTGACAGGAGGAGAGATGGAGGAGCAGAGACAGGAGGAGAGATGGAGGAGCAGAGACAGGAGGAGCTGTGACAGGAGGAGAGATGAAGTAGCGGTGACAGGAGGAGAGATGGAGGAGCGGGCACAGGAGGAGCAGAGACAGGAGAGACGGAGGAGCAGTGACAGGAGGAGAGACAGAGGAGTGGGGACAGAAGGAGCGTTGACACGAGGAGACATGGAGGAGCGGGGATAGAAGGAGCGGGGACAGAAGGAGAGACGGAGGAGCGGGGACAGGAGGAGCGCTGACAGGAGGAGAGATGGAGGAGCAGGGAAAGGAGGAGAGATGGAGGAGCGGAGATAGGAGGAGATATGGAGGAGCAGGGACAGGAGGAGCGGTGACAGGAGGAGTTTTGACAGGAGGAGCGAAGAACGAGCGGTGACAGGAGGAGAGACGGAGGAGCAGTGACAGGAGGAGAGACGGAGGAGCAGTGACAGGAGGAGCGGGACAGGACAGGAGGAGAGACGGAGCGGTGACAGGAGGAGCAGTGACAAGAGAAGTGGTAACAGGAGGAGCGATGGACAAGCGGTGACAGGAGGAGAGGCAGAGTAGCGGTGACAGGAGTAGAGATGGAGGAGTGGGGACAGGAGGAGCGGAGACAGGAGGAGAGATGGAGGAGCTGTGACAGGAGGAGAGATGGAGGATCGGGGACAGGAGGAGCGGAGACAGGAGAGACGGAGGAGCGGTGACAGGAGGAGAGACAGAGGAACGGGAACAGGAGGAGCGGTGACAGGAGGAGAGATGGAGGAGCGGGGGACAGGAGGAACGCTGACTGGAGGAGAGATGGAGGA
Organism: Allobates femoralis; assembly: GCA_033576535.1. NCBI lineage: Eukaryota > Metazoa > Chordata > Amphibia > Anura > Aromobatidae > Allobates > Allobates femoralis. Next base: position 774,742,497 of record JARQOC010000003.1, read on the forward strand.
GCATGGGACAGGAGGAGAGATGGAGGAGTGGGGGGAAACCAGGTGCGGGGGCAGGAGGAGAGATGGAGGAGCGGGGACAGGAGGAGCAGTAACAGGAGGAGAGTCGGAGGAGCGGGGACCAGAGGAGCGGTAACAGGAGGAGAGATGGAGGAGCGGTGACAGGAGGAGAATTGACAGGAGGAGAGACGGAGGAGCTGTGACAGGAGGAGAGATGGAGGAGCAGAGACAGGAGGAGAGATAGAGGAGCGGTGACAGGAGGAGCTGTGACAGGAGGAGAGATGAAGTAGTGGTGACAGGAGGAGGATGGAGGAGCGGGCACAGGAGGAGCAGAGACAGGAGAGACGGAAGAGCGGTGACAGGAGGAGAGACAGAGGAGTGGGGACAGATGGAGCGGTGACAGGAGGAGAGATGGAGGAGCGAGGATAGAAGGAGCGCTGACAGGAGGAGAGATGGAGGAGCAGAGACAGGACAAAGGAGGAGGAGAGTGGTGACAGGAGGAGAGAGTGGAGGAGCGGGCACAGGAGGAGCAGAGACAGGAGAGACGGAGGAGCGGTGACAGGAGGAGAGACAGAGGAGCGGGGACAGAAGGAGCAGTGACAGGAGAAGAGATGGAGGAGCGGGATAGAAGGAGCGGTGACAGGAGGAGCGGGACAGGAGAACGGAGGAGCAGGGACAGGAGGAGCGCTGACAGGAGGAGAGGGGACAGGAGAGACGGAGGAGCGGGACAGGAGGAGCGCTGACAGGAGGAGAGATGGAGGAGCAGGGACAGGAGGAGAGATGGAGGAGCGGAGATAGGAGGAGAGATGGAGGAGCAGGGACAGGAGGAGGTGACAGGAGGAGCGAAGGACGAGTGGTGACAGGAGGAGAGACGGAGGAGCAGTGACAGGAGGAGCGGTGACAGGGAGGAGGACGGACAGGAGGAGCAGGGACAGGAGGAGAGACAGAGCAGTGACAGGAGGAGCGGTGACAAGAGAAGTGGTGACAGGAGGAGCTATGGACGAGCGGTGACAGGAGGAGAGGCAGAGTAGCGGTGACAGGAGTAGAGATGGAGGAGTGGGGACAGAGGAGCAGAGACAGGAGGAGAGATGGAGGAGCTGTGATAGGAGGATAGATGGAGGATCGGGGACAGGAGGAGCGGAGACAGGAGAGACGGAGGAGCTGCGACAGGAGGAGAGACAGAGGAGCAGGAACAGGAGGGCAGGGAGGAGGAGAGACGGAGGAGCGGGGACAGGAGGAGCGCTGACAGGGGAGAGATGGAGGCGCAGGGACAGGAGGAGAGATGGGGGAGCGGGGATAGGAGGAGAGCTGAAGTAGCAGGGGCAGGAGGAGCGCTGACAGAGGAGAGATGGAGGCGCAGGGACAGGAGGAGAGATGGGGGAGCGGGGATAGAGGAGAGCTGAAGTAGCAGGGGCAGGGAGGAGCGGTGACAGGAGGAGCGATGGACAAGTGGTGACAGGAGGAGAGATGGAGGAGCGGTGACATGAGGAGCAGTGACAGGAAAAGGGGGACAGGACAGGAGGAGAGACAGAGGAGCGAGAACAGGAGGAGCGCTGACAGGAGGAGAGATGGAGGAGCAGGGACAGAAGGAGAGATGGAGAGCAGGGATAGGAAGAAGATGGAGAAGAGGACTGGAGCGGTGACAGGAGGTGTGACAGGAGGAGCGATGGACAAGCGGTCACAGAAGAGAGACAGAGGAGCAGTGACAGGAGGAGAGACGGAGGAGCGGTGACAGGAGGAACGGTGACAGGTGGAGCTGTGACAGGAGGAGAGACGGAGGAGCAGAAGGAGGAAGAGGAGACGGGGAGGGGACAGTGGGACGGTGAAGGAGGAGCGGTGTAGTTCACTCACGTTAACTGAACAAGTTCTATCAGTCACAATATATAAACTACATACATATTCTAGAATACCCGATGCGTTAGAATCGGGCCACCATCTAGTGGCTTTAATAATCTTCATACAAAGCTTCCAGTACCATACATGACAGTCTGTTCACAGAATATCTTCTCTTTTTACAGAGTCTTTCTCCTTTGTGAGGCACCGCCGGCATGGTCCCCATGGCCGGGGCGCATCACATGCAGGATCAGGGTAAGATGCTGTTCACACTGGCCGGTTTTATAGTGGATGACGCTATGTGAACCTATCCGGAACACAAGGAGTTAAAAGTGATAGTGTGTCCTGTAAAGCTGACAGTTATGAGACTAGTGAGTGGCTCATGAGATCGATGAGGCCCTGAGGAATGTAATGGGTGCTGATTGCTGACAGCCCAGGTTGGTGTGTCAGGTGGGTGTGTCCTGAGTAATAGCAGCCCAGCTGGATGAGTCAGTGTGGGAGTGGCAGGCATGATATAGAGCCTGCCAGCTGAGAGACTGAGAGATTGATGCAGAGAGTGCAGAGATCATTCTGAGATCATTACCAGCCAGAGAGCAGAGCAGTCCAGGGGTCTGTGTGCATGGAATGAAGGGAGCATGCTAGCTCCATGCCGGGGCCTAGGACCGAGGTCGTGACAGCACCTGGTGTGGGGAAGCCGTGGCTGAACCCGGTGGATACTGGCAGGGCCGGCGTCAGCACCCGGCATACCCGGGCAAGTGCCGGGGCCCGACGGCTTGGAGGGGGCCCACCGGGCCCCTGAGGGCTAGGGTCACACTTGTGTTGTGACCCTAGCCTGACACAAGTATTGTCTGCTGCAGCGCAGAGCGTTTAACGCTATGCGCTGCCAGCAACTGAGCCCATAGAAACCCGCAGTTTACATTGACAACCATTGGTTGTCATGGTAAACGTCGGGTTTCTATGGGCTGCCTCCAGCGCATAGCAGCGTTGCAACATACAATACTTGCTTAAGGCTAGGGTCACAATGCAAGTGTGACCCTAGCCTCAGGGGCCCCTGAGCACTGCCACCACAGCCAGAGCCATATCCAGGGGGCAGCTGGGGGGTCATTTTCAGGCTCCTGCAGGCTGCAGCACCGGAGGTCTCCCTCCTCCCCCCTCCACGGGAGCCGACAGAGCTGCAGTGCACACACTGTGCTAGTGTGCTTACAGGACCTGTGATGATGTCAATGGATGGGGAGGAGTCAGGGGTCTCATGATCAGCTCCTCAGTGTATCCAGGACAGTGCTGGCCATGAATGATGCTCAAATAAGGTGAAGTTTGTGTGTGGTCAGGAGGCATTTACAGTGTGAATGTAGCAGAGGTGAGTGTGTACTAGGTGTATGGCAATTAGGTGAAGTTTGTGTGAGGTCAGGAGGCATTTACAGTGTGAATGTAGCAGAGGTGAGTGTGTACTAGGTGTATGGCAATTAGGTGAAGGTTATGTGTGGGGTCAGGAGGGATTTACAGTGTGAATGTAGCAGAGCCGTGTGTGTACGAGGTGTACGGAGCAGAGCCGTGTGTGTACGAGGTGTACGGAGCAGAGCCGTGTGTGTACGAGGTGTACGGAGCAGAGCCGAGTGTGTACGAGGTGTACGGAGCAGAGCCGTGTGTGTACGAGGAGTACGGAGCAGAGCCGTGTGTGTACGAGGTGTACGGAGCAGAGCCGTGTGTGTACGAGGTGTACGGAGCTGAGCCGTGTGTGTACGAGGTGTAAGGAGCGGAGCCGTGTGTGTACGAGGTGTACGGAGAGGAGCCGTGTGTGTACGAGGTGTACGGAGAGGAGCCGTGTGTGTACGAGGTGTACGGAGAGGAGCCGTGTGTGTACGAGGTGTACGGAGCAGAGCCGTGTGTGTACGAGGTGTACGGAGAGGAGCCGTGTGTGTACGAGGTGTACGGAGAGGAGCCGTGTGTGTACGAGGTGTACGGAGAGGAGCCGTGTGTGTACGAGGTGTACGGAGAGGAGCCGTGTGTGTACGAGGTGTACGGAGAGGAGCCGTGTGTGTACGAGGTGTACGGAGAGGAGCCGTGTGTGTATGAGGTGTACGGAGAAGAGCCGTGTGTGTATGAGGTGTACGGAGAAGAGCCGTGTGTGTACGAGGTGTACGGAGCAGAGCCGAGTGTGTACGAGGTGTACAGAGCAGAGCCGAGTGTGTACGAGGTGTACAGAGCAGAGCCGCGTGTGTACGAGGTGTATGGAGCAGAGCCGCGTGTGTATGAGGTGTACGAAGCAGAGCCGCGTGTGTACGAAGTATGTGTACCAGTGGTAGCCGCCCGCGGATTCCGCTCCTATAGTCTCAGCCACCTTTGCCAGCAGCATTCTTCTCCAGAGTCTCTTCTGCCGCTGTCTGCATTCTGCAGCTCAGCATGGAGGGGCACGATGTCATCACTGTGCTGATATGTGCAGAGCGACCGGAGGAGACCGGAGCGGCAAGAAGAAAGGTGAGGAGAAAGAGAGATCCGGACGGCCAGACACTCCGCCTGGCTGCGGTGCCACCATATGGCAGTGCGGCTCCATTGAGCTGCTTGCATTATTTGTGTGCTTGAGAATGCTCGTGTATATACCAAACATCCTCAGACGCACAAAAATGCAACATTTTGCATTTGAAGGGTATTTTTAAAAGGCGCAAGGGAATGCAATCGCATTTTAGCCCGCTCCTAACAATGTGTAATATACCGTATATACTCGCGTATAAGCCGAGTTTTTCAGCCCAAACATTGGGCTGAAAAGTACCCCCCTCGGCTTATACGCGAGTCAGTGCTGTATACCGATGTATACATCGGTACATACCGATGTATACATCGGTATACAGCAGCCCCCGCATCCCCAGTAATGCAGGGCCCCCCCAGCCTCACTCCGGTCACCTGTAAAGCAAACTATACTTATCAATGTCCCGCTGTCCGCGCCCGCTCGCCGCTGCCGTCCACGATCCTCCATCTTCATGCGTCTTCTTCCTGTTTCTGTACTCGTCGCAGGCAATGACGTAATTCCCTGCGACGAGCACAGGAAACAGGAAGAAGACGCATGAAGATGGAGGATCGTGGACGGCAGCGGCGAGCGGGCGCGGACAGCGGGACATTGATAAGTATAGTTTGCTTTACAGGTGACCGGAGCGAGGCTGGGGGGGCCCTGCATTACTGGGGCTGCTGTATACTACCGCTGGGGCTGCAATATACTACTACTGGGGCTGTATACACTACCACTGGGGCTGCGTCTATACTACCACTGGGGCTGTATATACCTCTGGGGCCCTGTATACTACCACTGGGGCTGTATATACCTCTGGGGCCATGTATACTACCACTGGGGCTGTATAAACCACTGGGGCTGTATATACTACCACTGGGGCTGTATATACCACTGGGGCTGTATATACTGCTGGGGCCCTGTATACTACCACTGGGGCTGTATATACTACTAGGGCTGCATCTATACTACCACTGGGGCTGTATATACCACTGGGGCTGTATATACTACTGGGGCTGCGTGTATACTACCACTGGGGCTGCTGTATCTAACTCTGGGACTGCTGTATACCACACTGCTGGGGGCTGTATACTTGTGCTAGGGTCCACCCTCGGCTTATACACGAGTCAATAGATTTTCCCAGGTTTTGGGGGCAAAAGTAGGGGGGTCGGCTTATACACGGGTCGGCTTATACACGAGTATATACGGTACTCACTGTCAGAAACAGCTCTTGCTGGATTCGGCAGTCACTGTTCCTGTAAGGCTGCCTTCACATAGGAGTTTTTTAAAAATGTGGCAGTTGCGGTAAAAAAAACCCCGCATCTGCCGCATTTTCCGTCTAGCGGCTGCACTTGCTGCACGTTTGCGGCAAGCCCCATGCATTGTCTATGGGGCTTGCGGTAAGTGTGCGGCAATATATATATATATATATATATATATATATATATATATTATATATATATATATATATATATATATATATATATTATATATATATATATATATATATATATATATATATATATATATATATATATATATATAGTCTGCGATATGTACTTAAAGGGGGCCCACTGAGACCTTTTCGCCCGGGGCCCACAGAAACCTGGAGCCGGCCCTGGATACTGGTCTGGGCGTGGGGTGAAACACGTCCGGGAAAGGAGCCCTTGGGGGACGCTGGGTGTACCCATGACCCAGGTAGCAAGACCCGGATCCGTGCCCAGTAAGAAAAGCAGTTCCTGAATGCTTGTGAACTGTGCACCCTGTGTGTGAATCATGCCAGACGAGCGTAGCCGCCATTAGGTCCGACTAGTTAGTCAGTGAAGGACCTGTTGAACCGTATCAGTATTGTATGGCTTTTTAAAAGACCCAGCGAGTGAATGTAGCCCTATAGAGGCAGATGTATGAAATGTGCCAGGCGGGCATAGACCGCCCTTGGGACCGACTCAGTGTAGTCAGTTAAAGGTCCTGATGAACCGGAATGTATGTAGCCCTTCAGGAGGCGAATGTATGTAGCCCTTTGGGAGGCAATTTTATGTAGTGTGTCAGGCGGGCATAGACCACCCTTGGGACCGACTCAGTGTAGTCAGTTAAAGGTCCTGATGAACCAGTGAGGTGAGGGAAAGAGGGGTGAATCCTGTACTCGATCAATTCTCTCCATTGTCCTTCCACTGCACATCAGTATTTGCTCCTGAACTGCCCTGGCTATTCTTCACTCCTGACAGTCTCTTTCCTGGACTAGCTATCCTCTGCAGTTTTACCTTGTGCAGGATACCCACACTAGTGCCTGCAAGCACTGCTTCTTCTTTTGCAGAGTGACAAAAACACACTCCTTCCCCAGCATCCCCTAGGTCTCTGCTGGAAGCTTCCTGTCTCCTGTAGCAGCCTTAACTCCACAGTTGCTGGATGATTTTAAATCACCAGTGCAGTTCCTACTTGTCACAAAATCCATGGGTACCAACGCTCCTAAATACAGTGGGATAGTTTGGGGCTAAATACCCACTGTCCAAGGTGGTCTGCAAGATGTTCATTGCTGCCACCATGCCCCACTGAAATCTCCTGCTTCAAGGGTAGAAACATATGGAAAATGTGCATGGCAAATAGTATCCTTAAAGGTACCGTCACACGCCGCCATATCGCCGGCGAGATGGCTAGCAATTCCCGAATTCGGCGATGTGGAAACCACATCGCATGTGTGTAGTGGCATGTGACTGTGCGATTCTACAGCGAGAAATCGCTGGTGGAGCGTCGCCTGTTTGCCCTGCACATTGTGGCGTGTAACAACGTGATAACGACGTACATAGCAATCCTGAAATCAATCCCGTAGGTGTGCTTGTGTGGTGTTGGTGGGTGATACTGCGTTCCGATTGTCTGGCCGTATCCGAGGCGCCTTATTTGATGATCCGTGCATTCACGCAAGGCTGACCAATGGGAATGCAGTTCTGTCCACCAATCGCAGTGATAGGGGCGCGGTGAGACACACTCTAGAACACCCTATCAAAACAGTATGGCCACATCGCAGCTACGATTGTGGCGTGTGACACGGCGATGTGTGAAGGGAAGATCACTTTCGGTCTTCTGCAGGCGATTCCCGGGACGCAGGATCACCGAAGATTGCACACTAGATAGCTACGTGTGACAGCTCCACAGCGATCAGAAAAAAGTGCCCGAAACGTGCACGCTCACGTCAAATCGCCGGCAATAGGGAAGCCATATGGCGGCATGTGACGGTACCTTAAGGGTGAGACCTAAATATTTCTCTGAATGAGCATTTTCAGACTGTTGAACATCTAATTAACAAGCAAAATTATAGTTCATTAGGTGAAATAAACTTTTGCACAGTGCAAAATATTTTTGCCAATTGGCGGCCATTTAGTGCCACCAGTCTGTCCTTGTAAATGCACCCTAAGGGTACCATCACACCTGGTGACATCGCCGAAGATATCGGCGGTGACGCACGGGAGCGCGCATGTTTTTGGTACCCAGCCAGCATCGCCATCGCGTGTTTACAAGCGGCGATACCTCCGACGACGCAGCAGCGATGTTACAGGCGCCATCGCCGCTGGGGTGTCCACAAACCCCAGCGGTGATCCCGTAACATGGGAGCCTATAGCTCCCATCGCCTGTAACATCGGCGATCGCCATGTTACATGGGGCGATGTGTACACATCACCCCATAGTGCTCGCCTGGTTGCAGAGCACTGCTGGGAAACCAGGCAACCACTCTAAGGCGATTTTTCTGAAAAAAATCGCCTCATTACACAGGGCGACTCAGCGGCGATGACACCGCCGATAGGCCACGCCCCTACGTCGCCTGAGACATCGCCGCCGATGTCTCCAGGTGTGACTACCCTAATGGTACCTTTACACGCCGCGACGGCAGGCTGGATACATCCCGCTACAGGCTACAAATGTAGCTTGTAGCGCCAATGTAGCCCGTCGTAGCGGCGTCTGAAGACGTGACGCTACAGCCGGCAACAGATACATCTGTTTCCTAGCTCTGCTCGAAAACTGATGGCTACAACGCCGATGGTAGCGAGCTGTATCGGCGTGTAAAGAGGCAACGGAAGGGAACTCTGGACACCCGGGGCTGTAGCTGCAATGTAGCTAAGGCGTGACCCAGGCTCCGGGATACCGCGCCCCATCACCGATCATTGGAGGAAGCTCCTGCATGACGATTGGTAGTCGCTGCATAGGGAGGCATATTTAAGGAGCTGCCCAGTCACACTACACAATTGCTCGAGCGTCATGTATTAAACAGCCTCCTGCGATACCTGCCCAATCATGATGATATTGCGCTGTCCTATCATCGTACGGACGGCTCGTAATCCAAGATTGTGGCACGCCTATGTGCTGTCCCTGCTGTACCAGGTCCGCCCATATTAGCTTGTTGTAGCGCTGTGTAAACGTGGTACGCTAAGCTACAGCTGGCTACTTGACACACCCGGCGATGTAGCTAGCTACAGATGTAGCGTGGCGTAGCGCACCTTATGGCGGCGTGTAAAGAGGGTGCGTTGACCGTTTGTAGCCGTTTGAGCGTGCTCGTGCACGTGAAGTAGCGGGATGTATCCAGCCTGCCGTCGTGGCGTGTAAAGGTACCATAAGAGTTATTACTGGTATTACAGCTCAGTTCTATTGAAATATATGCTATTAAGCTGAAATGTCACACACAACCCATGGTCAGAGGGGGCACATATTTTTAAACAAAGCAGCCATACTTTTTGAATATTGTAGGAATCCTAAAGGAATTACAGTAGTCACTAGGCCCACTCAATTTTGCTTTGCGTGTAATCCCAATGGGTATTTTGGAGACTTTGCATTAGGATACTATAGGAGTATACTCTCCAAGGGCTCATAGTAGGCTGACCAGTAATATGAAGAGGTTTAGTTATGTGGCTGGAACTTCTGAGCAGTTGTAATATGTCGTAGTTGTCAACAGAACAAATTTAGGTTAACTGACTCCCTGCAGGTATTTACAGACGCTGCAGGGAGTTCAGGTTACGGAGCTTGCTGTAATGGAAGTTATGGCCTTTGTCATGCATTGTGAACAATGTAATGAAAAACAGTGGGGTTAGACTTATTTACTGTACTGGTTGCCAAAGTGATCTGGAATCCACGGCAAAAAATAGAAGAATTATGCTTCACCCGGACAACCAGGGAGTGGCATTTGCTATCAATACTTAATCATCAATATTCCTATAGATGGTACAACATTTTTAGGCACTTGATATTGTGCTGCATCAAACAGAATATATGGTTAAAAGCATCTTATATAGAAGGCATAAAGAACTGTTCAGTTGATGGCCTTTCTCGTTCTGATTTTGGCACCAGAGGCCGAGAGAGACAGGGAACCCCTTCCCACTGCATCTTTGTTACTTAGTATGGGTTTAATCCCCTTTTAAATAGAAAGGTATGTTGCAAATAAAATTTGGGCCAATTACTTGACTGCGTGAAGGGAGTGGAAGTATTTTTCCAACTTTAAAAATGTGGATTATACTCGAAGCAAAGTGGAAGTGACCCTGCAATCTGTGAAAAATGTGATGCTTAATAATTTGTCTTATTTAATTACAGTGCTTTTTCAAAGCCAAAGCTTTTTACCTATTTTGTTCCAATTATAACGTGTTTACTTATTTTTGTAATCCTATTTGTGTGTTATGCATCAGCACTAAATAGTCTAAGTAGGGAAAGTGAAGTGAAAACAATATAAGCAAAAATTTAATTTATGGGATAAAATATATAAAAATTGGCATGTGCATATGTACTCACCCATTTTGCTATGAAGCTCTTAAAAATGTAGATGAGGAGAAGGAATTACCTTCATTATCACATGGTTAGGTAATGGAAGTCCACCTGTGCGCAATCTAAGGCTGCCTTCAGACTTGCAGATGCCTCCGCAGTGTTTTGCAGAGGCATCTGCAAGTATCTGCATGCAGACCGCGGCCCCTATGTTTATAATGGAGCGCACGGCGGTCTGCAGATGCTTGCAGACCGCCATGCGCTCTCATTGTCCGCCATTAGTGATCTGTGCGCAGGCAGATGCCTGCGCACAAATCACACACTCTCGCCCGCACCAGGGACGCAACATCTCGCGTCCCTGATACGGACGAGAGTGTGTGATCTGTACGCAGGCATCCGCCTGCATACAGATCACTAATGACGGGCAATGAGAGCGCACGGCGGTCTGCAAGCATCTGCAGACCGCCGTGCGCTCCATTATAAACATAGGGGCCGCGGTCTGCATGCAGATACTTGCAGATGCCTCTGCAAAACGCTGCGGAGGCATCTGCAAGTCTGAAGGCAGCCTAAGTGTTTGCATTCTGTTAGTATATACACACCTATCTGAAAGGCCGCAGAGGCTGCAACACCATTATACAAGAGGCACCACTAACCAAACAACAGCAGGAAGACCAAGGAGATCTCGAAACAAGTCAGACACAAAGTTATTGAGAAGTACAGGGTTGGGTTCTAAAAAAATCCTAATTTCTGATTATTCCCTTAACCCCATCAAATCCGTTATCATCAAATGGAAAGAATATGGTACCACAACAAAGAGAGGGCGCCCCACCAAAACTCTCATTTCGGACAAGTAAGGCATTAATCATAAAGGCAGCATAGAGACCTAAAGTAACCGTGAAGGAACTACAGAGTTCTCAAGTGGAGACTGGAGTATCGGTCCATACAACCACAATAAGTGGCACACTACATAAAGCTGGCCTTTATGGAAAAGTGGCCAGAAAAAACCTTTGCTTACAGCCAAAAATTTGAACTTGCCAAAAGACATGTGGAGACTTCCCAAATGTATAGAGGAAGGTGCTGTGGTCAGAGGAGACATGGCTGCCCGGATCCACGGTGCCATGTAAACCGGTGCCTCGGATTGTATCTGCAATGAACAAGTAAAGGTAACAGAAACGTTCAAAGCTGTGGCCTCCAATTATTTCCGCTCCTCTGTCCTGCACCCCAACGTCGACCATCCTTTTCATAAACTGGTATAACTGCCCTGGGGACCCCGCTCCACCCGTGGAGAGCCACACCAGCCTAGCTGCCTGACCATCATCCCCAGAAGTGCTGCAGCAGTGGTGGCTACCCATAGCCGCACACCACGGGTGGCATCACGTTTATTCCTAAAAACTGTCCCTTTTATTGACCACCTAGGGCCACGGAGCCAGGTCTCGACCCCCGTGACTTCCCCAGCAAAACTGCTGCCCGGTTCCAAGTACCCCACAGCCCTAGTGGGTAAGTTAGTAACAGTTTTTCCCTGCGGAAAAATCTCAGTGGCAAGATGCGGACAGCTCATAGAGACTCATGCAAAGCGACTTGTAGCTGTAATTGCTGCAAAAGGAGACTCTACAAAGTAGTGACTTTAGAGTGGGGGTGAATTAACATTTTTTTTGGGCTGCATTTATCCGCCGGCGGGATGTAAGTGTTTTTAATATGTTCTAATAAAGTCGCTGTCAGTATGGTCCAGTGGCCCTGGAAAATACCATTTTTCTTCTGAATTGACTTATAGGACATGTCATGTGACTCAAGCTGTCACATGGTGCGTGCAGGTCATAGGCCACAGGTCGCAGGCCACAGGTCCTACTTACGCCCGGAAGGAAGAAATCACCGGGGCTCACCAGAGAGGGTGAGAAAATGTGTCTGCTGTCTGTGTGTGTCTGTCTCTGTGTGTGTGTCTGTCTCTGTGTGTGTCTGTCTGTCTTTGTGTGTTCCCTTATTTGTGCTGCGTTTGTGTGCAGCGTTTGTGTGCACAAACGCAGTACAAACGCAATACATTTGTGCTGCTTTTTTTTCACAGCTGCTTCTTTTGCAGTTGACAAATACAGCATAAACGCAGCACAAAAATACATCCAGAGGGCACATAGCCTTACAATATAAAGAAAACCAAATGTTCACAGCTGTAGGCATGCTCTATACAGAAATGGACGACGCTCTCATTGTAAGGTTGGAGGCACACTGTCGTATGAATCGAGCGGGTGCAATGCGAGAAAAACTTGCATTGCACTTGGACCAGTATAACTGAATGTTACGTTTTCAACGCACTGAACTCGCAATGAGTGAAATGCGAGTTCAATCGCAGCATGCTGCAATTGAACACGATTTCTTTGCGCGAGTGGCTATTGAAAGTATATGGGTGCAAGAAAATCTCTCATACAGCACACTGTGCGATAGTAGCATGTGTGTGCAATATTTCACTGCCGACTTTTACCGATAGTAAAATATGTTTGCTTTTTACTGTCGGCTGCTGTCACAGCAGCGGTGATTTAATGTCAGTGCTTTCCATGGTGCTGAAGTTTTATCGGCTGTGTCGGCAACCCGGCAAATTCAAACACCGCTGCTGTGACAGCAGCGATGTTTGAAGTACCCGTGGTATCGGCATATTAGCCAATGCAGCCACATTGACTAATCTGCTGGTAAGGGTGGCTGCACACCTTGGCTTTTGCCTGTCGGGGTGTATTTTGTTTTTTGCAGGATCACCCTGACAGGACCGATCAGTCTTTTAGCATGCTTTGTTGTGTGCTGCTGTCCTCAGTGCTGAAGTTTGCTTGCTGGGATTTGTCAGCATGATTTAATTCAAATTGGATCTGGGAAACGATCCAATTTTTCACTGGATCCGGCACCCATAGATTCCCTTGTGGTGCGACGGATCCGAGGAAAAATCGGATCGTTTCCCGGATCCAATTTGACTAACATCATGCTGTGAAATCCCGGTGAGCAAACTTCAGCACCATGGACAGCACTAACTTTCAACTCAGTGCTGACTTCAGCACCGAGGACAGCAGCACACAACAAAGCTGGCTAGAAGCCTGCTAGTAACTCACACCACACTCGCACCACACTCTCATGTATACAGGCATGCACACACACCCACACGCACCACACATGCACCACACTCACAGAACAATACGTGCAGCACTCACATGACTGTAATGCATCAAAAACGCCCTGCTTTTTTTGGGGGGGGGGGTTTTGTTGGATTTTTAGAACATAACATTGTATGGGATAACATAGTATAGGATATACATAAATATATGAATATACAAATACTTCTTATTAGGCAACATGTCCGCATAGCATTTAAAATAGTATATAGGCGGCCGTCACACGCACAGATATCTTGCCCGATATCGTTTAAGCGATCTCCTTTTTGATCGCTTAAGCGATATCGGGCTTAAAATCGATGCATGTAATCAAGCGATTTACGATGTGAAATCGCTTGATCGTGACATCGCTGATCTGAGGTCCGGTTCTCAGATCTAGCGATGAACGATTTCACGATCTCCTTCATCGTGGTGTGTGACACCACGATGAACGATCTCCCAGCGGCAGAGCCTATGCTGGGAGATGGTAACTATGGTACACGTCGGGTAACTAAGCGACGCGCGGCCCTAGTTACCCGATGTGTACCATAGTAACGAGCGAGATCGCGGCTCCGCATCGCTGGTGAGTCTGTCTGTGTGACATCTCACCAGCGATGTGAGCGATATTGTAAGCGATTGCGCGTGCACGTGATCGCTTACAATATCGCTAAAGATATCTGTGCGTGTGACGGCCGCCATAGATACATAAATAGATCTCAGTCAATGTCTTGTTACACACATTTTGGGGAAATAATGAGAGAAAGAAAAGACAGGCTGAATGCCTAGAAGGTAATAGGGGAAGGAAGAGAGTCTCCTTTTTTACTGTATTTTGCTTAGTGAAGCATGTCGTTCTATGGTAATATACAGTATGCTGTATCTTTAACAGACATTATACATCTGTAATAGTTCCCAAGGCCCCTAACAGCCCACTCAGATCCTCCAGACAATACCATTCTGTGTGGCGGAAGGGACTGATCATTCTTGATATTTAATGAGGGCTATAGTGAAAACCTGCAGATTTTTCCTTACTCCTTTCTGCCTCAATTCCCAGTAAGTGTTTCATCTAGGATATTATCATCACCATCGATGGGTTGCTTGGTTTAAGCCATTCGCCCAGTAAACCACTTAGGGCTACAACTAAGAATGTGTGACTGTTTTTTAGGGATCTTTGCTTTAACTCCTCTGGGTTGAGTCTCTGGGGGTCTTAACTGATGAAAGAGCATGGATTGTGGTGTCTGTGGGAGTTGGATTCCCCAGCATGATCGAACCTGTTCCCCAACCTGTGTCCAGTACTCTTTAACTGCCCTGCATCCCACACCCCGTGCCAGAGATTCGTTGAAGGCATTCTGCACTTAGGGCATGCTGTAATCCTGTCAGGGAATCTAGGAGAGGATGGAATATTGATACCATATAATGCTGTGTGCATGAGCTTGAAATAGGTCTCCCTCCATCTTTCACAAAGAATGGATTTTTTTGACCTGTTACTACCCCTGTAGAACAGTCTCTGCAAAATTTTTATCCCCAGTCCATTTCTCCCAAGTCTTAAACAGCTTATTCTGCTTTAACTTCAGGAATTTATGTCTTACAGTATTATATATTGAGGATATGCTCGCATTCTGGATGTTCAGATCTACTCTATTATCTAGATTATGTATTCCCACTTCATTAAATAAATTGCAAAGTCTAGTTAGGCAAAAAGAGTGGACTTGCATGACCTGTAGAAAGTATCTGCTTTCTATATGGAATTTGTCCATGATTTCTTGTGGGCGCAGCCATCGTTTAACCTCCATATGCATAATATCCCCAGCTTTCCTCATGTTATCACCTGCTTGTCCTATCGCTGTTTTGATATCCGTTCCCTGGGGAAATTCCGGGTGACCAAATATTGGCATATGTTCAGAGATCTGGAAGGGAAGGCCAAATGCCTTCCTTACTATCTTCCAGCATACGATGGTATCCTGAAGCTGTAGGGATGATTTTACGTTCTGCAGTTTTGTATGTAAGAGAGCATTTAATTTCCTCGGCGTCGACAACTGTCTTTCCAATTGGATATTAGAGAAGCAGTTAGTCTCCTGTAGCCAATCTATCACATGTCTAAAAAGACTTGCTATGTTGTAGGCTCTGACATTCGGAAAATTGATCCCACCTTCACTTCTCCTTAGCATCAGTTTTCCCAATGCGATTTTGGGCCTTTTACCTGCCCATATAAAATGGGTCAAAGCTCTATTTATTTTGTTTATATCTAGATGCTTGAGTATCAGGGGTAATGTCTGTAATGGGTATAGGAGTCTGGCAAAGCTGATCATTTTAATTAAATGGAATCTTCCCAGAAGAGATAGTGGCAGATTCTGCCATCTCCGAAGTTCTCCCAATATTTTTTCGATCAGAGGTATATAATTTAGTGAATATAGTTGTGTCGGAAGTCTGCCTATCTTAATTCCCAGATAGGTGATATGTGCCTTTGCAATATGTAGTTCTAGGTCTAGTTTCTTGCATTATTCCGCAGGCATTTTTTCTCCCAATTCTAAGAGTTCGCTCTTGGCAATATTGACCCTATAGCCTGAAAATTCTCCATATTTCTGGATAAATTGAAAGATATTTCCTAATTGTTCAAGTGGCTGGGACAAGAACAAGATGACATCAGAAGTAATGCACTCCTGCGGTTAGGGAGTGTAGTGCCCCTGTTCTCCAGGTGCTGGGATGGTGCAGTTCAGCCCACAACACACACATGCAGAGATAGGCCTCTGAGACACTGGGAGGACCTCAAAGGGAGGGCCCTGTAGAACAACAAAAAGGGAAGTTTACTTTCAGTTTAGTGAGTAAGAACATAACAGCAGAAGAAGCAACAGGAGAATCTGGATGAGTGGTAGTCGAAACGGTGTGGTGCCGACTCCCGTGGGTTGGAGCAATGCCACCCCGCTCGCCCACAGGAGGGAAAGCCTGACTGACGGAGAGAAGAGCCCTAAGGGTGCGGACGAGGTATCGACCCCCATAAGCCAGAATCTGATGAGACAGAGGGGTTGGTGAAGGACACAGGGACGGTGCGGAAGCTTCAAGTCCGAGCCAAAACCGGAGGCCTCAGACTTCTAACGAGAGCTAGGGGCCAAACACCAGACACATCTTGGGGAAGGTGGCTGAACTAGAGAGCAGTGCCCAGGAGCAGAACCTAATGGTGCCCGGGACACAAATGAGCACTCGTGGCTGTCGGTACCTGAGCTCTGTGCTGCAGAGAGCGTTGAGAGCCTGGAGGGCAGAGCGATGCTGCGCTCACTTCAGATGAGAAATACACCTTAAAACGCTGTGAGAGAGCAGACCACCAGAGACTGAGACACTTAGGAAGAAAGCAAAGGGCACCAATCGTGGCTTGACTGTACTAACCCGGCTCTGGAGAAAGTGCTGTACCGGAGAGTGGCAAAGAACGTACCCGGTGGCAATATTTTAACAACCAAGTAAAAGTACCGGAACTGCAGCTGTAGTGTCTGTGTGACTTTCTTGAGCGGCGACCACCGGCAGCGGAGACTGCCTGGAACACCGAGGGTACCGTTGAAGGAGCGAACATCTGACAAGGTTCGAGCCGGGGGAACCACTCCACTTCCCTGGGGACTACGCTCCACCTGCTGGGAGCGACACCATCCAAGCTGTCGGTCACCATCCCCAGAGGTTCTGAAGCAGCAGCGGCCGCATTGGCCAATACCGCAGATGGCGTCACAAATATCACTTTTCCCCTCAGACTTTCCCTGACATCATACTCCGTTTATTTAAATGACACCGCCAGGGTCACAGGACAGGGTCTCGGCCCCGTGAAAAGAACTGAAGATGAGAACAGGTGCCATGTGCAGGGCAGTGGGCATGTCTTGGCTCCTGTTGTGGGAAGGACCTTGGAGAAGGTGCAAAATAGCAGGCCCGCCCTGAGTACTAAAGAAATGCAAAGGGGGCCTGCTATCGAGAGCTGTTGACCCTGCTTGGAGAAGGAGATGAGGCCTGAAGGGTGAGGCCTTGAGGTCTTTCCAGAGGAGAGGACGATTTGCGGGCAACTGGCCCTAACCTCTAAAGTAAGACTGTGAAAGTCACTGTATATAGTAGTTAGCATGTGTAAATAATGTGAATAAATGGCTAGTCAGGGACCAGAGAATGTATAAATGTAAATTATAGTGTGTACATATTTTACCCACCATGGACACTGTACAGCTGGGTGGAGGACTTTAACCAGGACTTTGCTAAAGACTTGTTTTTGAGCCCCGGTAGGGGATGCTGCTCATGAGACTTTGAACTTTGTCTTGAAGAGCACTTTTTTATGTTTGACTTTTGATGATGCACTTTATATTTTCATAGTGGACTTTGTTGGTTTTTATAATGTTCAAGATTCGTGCCTCCCACAAGGGAAGAAGATGCTGAGTAATGTTATAGGTCTTGATGTGCACATTTATAAATGCTGTACCGGAGGGTGGCAAGGAACGTATCCGGTGGCCATGTTTTAACACCAAAGTAAAAGTAATGGAACTGCGGCTGTGGTGTCTGTGTGACTTTCTTGAGCAGTGACCACCGGCCGCGGAGGCTGCCTGGAACATCGAGGGTACCGTTGAAGGAGCGAACATTTGACAAGGTACGAGCCGGGGGAACCACTCCACTGCCCTGGGGACTGCTCTCCACCTGAGGGGAGCAACGCCATCCAAGCTGCCAGTCACCGTCCCCAGAGTTTCCAAGATAGCGGTGGCTGCATATCGCAGGTGGCGTCATGAATACTCCTTTTCACCTCAGACTTTCCCTAACATCATCCCCCGTTTATTTAAATGACACCGCCAGGGTCACGGGTCTGGGTCTCGGACCCCGCCTGTCCCCGTGAAAAGAACTGAAGAGAGGTGAAGCAGAACAACGTGTAACGGCCCGTTCCCGAGTCTTCCCCGACCTTTGAGTGGGCGTGTCACTAGCGCCCAACTTGATTCCCTCAAATAGATCAGACTCTTCCATATACCGAGCAAAGGGCTCCAATGCCAAGTTGAACAGCAAAGGAGACATCAGGCACCCCTGCCTGGTCCCTTTATATAGGTGAAATGGCTTAGAGAAAAAGCTTGGCATGTGTATTCTAGCTGTCGGGTCCCTATACACCCCCTCCAGGTATATTCTAAAATTGCCCTGTATGTTGAACAAGTCCATTGTTGACCATAGCCTGTCCCAGCTAACATTATCATAAGCTTTCTCTGCATCCAGAGCCAGCAAAGCCGGTCTCTCTCCCACCTGGCTGCGGCGACCAACCCTGTCCAGTACAGTTAGTACCTTTCATATGGTTTTCACTGCCACCCTGCCCTTAACGAATCCTACTTATGCAGGGTTCACTAACTGGAGTAATGCTGCAGTCAATCTGTCCGCCATTATTTTTGACAGATTTTTCTCGTCTACATCAATAAGGGAGATGGGTCTATAAGAGCAGGCCTCCAGGGGGTCCTTGCCTAGTTTGGGTATGACTTTAATATGTGTTTCTTTAGATCTTTCTGCTATGACCCCTGTTAAGAGGATGGTGTTGTAATAACTTGTTAGCAATGGGGAGATATGTTCCCTGAGGGCCTTATAAAACTCCCCGCTAAATCCATCTGGGCCTGATGGTTTCCCATTTTGGAGATGACTTATGGTTTGTCTCACATCTTCTGTTATTTCTGCATTAATTGCATCTTGTTCTTGTGTTAGTTTTGGAAGGGTGACTTGTTGGAGGAATTTTTTACCTTCTGCTAAATTACCGTATATACTCGTGTATAAGCCGACCCGTGTATAAGCCGACTCCCCTACTTTTGCCCCAAAAGCTGGTAAAAGTTATTGACTCGCGTATAAGCCTAGGGTATGAAATGCAGCACACCCCCATCCTATTATATAGACCCCGTCACAGGTATATAGCGCCCCTCAGCAATGGTATACAGGCCCCTCATCAGTGGTATTATACAGGCACCTCAGCAGTGGTATACAGCCCCCTCCCTCGTATCAGGCCACTCAGCAGTGGTATACAGGCCCCTCAGCAGTGGTATACAGACCTCTCAGCAGTGGTATACAGACCCCTCAGCAGTGGTATACAGACCCCTCAGCAGTGGTATACAGGCCCCTCAGCAGTGGTATACAGGCCCCTCAGCAGTGGTATACAGGCCCCTTAGCAGTGGTATACAGGCCCCTTAGCAGTTGTATACAGGCCCCTTAGCAGTGGTATGCGCCCCCCCTCACAGGTTACTGCCCTCCATGCTGGCACACACCTTAAAATAACAAAGCATTTATTCTCACCCTCCGTCGCTCTGTCACAGCTGCGTCCTCCGGTCCCTGCTTCTTCCTGCTTTCGCCGGCTTCTTGTGACCGGCGCCAGCAGATGACGTCATCTGCTGGCGCTGGTCACAAGAAGCCCGCGAAAGCAGGAAGAAGCAGGGACCGGAGGACGCAGCTGTGACAGAGCGACGGAGGGTGAGAATAAATGCTTTGTTATTTTAAGGTGTGCGGCAGCATGGGGGGCAGTAACCTGTGGGGGGGGCGCATACACAGTGCAATGTAATATGCACCGCTCCCCCTGCCGCTGATGGACAGGGGGATGCAGTGCATATTGCATTGCACTAATGAGCGGCCCCACGTGACCGGCCGCTCACTGTACAGACACCCTGCCTCCTCCAGCCCCCGGACACCGCCCCCCACACTCAGCCATATACTGACTCGAGTATAAGCCGAGGGGGGCATTTTTCAGCACAATTTTTGTGCTGAAAAACTCGGCTTATACTCGAGTATATACGGTAATATATGAGGGTTTATATAACTCTTTGCAGTGCCGGGACAAGGCATTTTGGTGCCCTAGGCAGGTAAGGCAAACGGCGCCCCCCCCCGTGGCCACGCATTGGGCAATAAAGTCCACTTTTTTCTATTTTTTGTGCTGTTTTTCCTTTTTTTTACACTCTCTCTATTATATATTACATACACACACACACTTGAGACTGCTGTGGGCTGAATACACAATAGCTGTATCAGTCACGGTTCTGATGATTCTTGGTGCCAGCACCAATCTGTCCACGGTGTTTCTGGAGAGCTGCAGCTTGCAGATTGCTTCAGGGTGCCCCCTTCCTGATCACCAGCGCTCCAGCATTCAGCCTGCTGAGCACTCAAACAACCCAGTCCACACTTCCAGTTAGCGGTTCATCACTTCCGGTTAGCGTTATAGAAATGAAGTTGCAACATCGTAGGATCAACGGTGTTTATTCCCTCTTCGTGTGGTCTTACATGGTGCGGGTGGGAGGACGGGGGGGTTCTCAAAGGCAATGGCCGTTTCACACCGCAAGTGGCGCTTCAACAGGCATATAGTCCACCATATGCCTGTTGACTATATGCCTGTTGAAGCGCCACCCCACAAAGAGTGCATAAACACCGCTGATTGTGTGTTGCAACTTCTTTTCTATAACGCTAAACACAATAGCTGTATATACAATAGAGAATACAGAATAGAGACAGCTGCTACCTGTATACACAATAGAGATGGCTGCGGACCGTATACACAATGGAGACTGCTGCTGGCTATACATACAATAGAGAATACACAATAGAAACTGCTGCTGGCCATACACAATAGAGAATACACAATAGAGACTACTGCTGGCCGTACGCAATAGAGATGGCTGCCAACCATATAGACAACATCCCAACAGCTTCCCTCCATTCCGACAGCCTCCCTCCATCCTGATAGTCTCCTTCCTTCCTTCCTCCATCCCGACAGCCTCACTTCATCCTTCCTCCATCCCGACAGCCTCACTTCATCGCGATAGCCTCCCTCCATCCCAACAATGTCCCTCCACCCTGACCGCCTCCCTTCATACTTCCTCCATCCCAACAGCGTTCCTCCATCCCGACAGCCTCCCTCCATCCCGGCAGCCTCCCTCCATCCTGACGGCCTCCCTCCTTCTTTCCTCCATCCTGACAGCCTCCTTCCATCCTTCCTCCATCCCGACAGCCTCCCTCCATACTTCCGCCATCCCAACAGCGATCCTCCATCCTGACAGCCTCCCTCTATCCCAATAGCCTATTCCATCCTGACAGCCTCTCTCCATCCTTCCTCCATACCAACAGCCTCCCTCCATCCTGACTGCATCCCTCCATCCTGACAGCCTCCCTGTCTCCCCACAGTCTCCCTGTCTCCCCCTCAGCCTCCCTGTCTCCCCCACAACCTCCCTGTCTCCCCCACAGCCCCCCTGTCTCCCCCACAGCCTCCAGCATAACTTACCATTGTGGGGAGCTGTGGATGCGGAGCAGGGGTGCCAGAGCCCGGAGGGCACATCTGCAGGACGCTGCCTGCGAGGAGTAGCTGCGGGCCTGCGGCAGCTAGCGGTGGACGCCGCCATGTTCTTTGAGGCCGGCGCCCACTAACAGTACAGCCGGTCGGTGGAATCTGAGACTTCAACAAAATGGCCGCGGCTAATTGGAGACCGCGGCCATTGTGTAGAGGTCTCAACCTCTATTGACCGGCTGTACAGTTAGTGGGCGCCAGCCACAAAGAACATGGCGGCGCCCACCGCTCCCTGCCGCAGCTTCTCCCCGCAACTCCAGGGCCGGGCGGCGGTGACCGGACTCCGATCAGGCGGGAATGTGCCCTGCACAAGATGGCGCCCTAGGCGATCGCCTAGTTTCGCCTAGCTGTCGTCCCAGCCCTGACTCTTTGTATAAGTTTTGTAGTATTTCATTGATTTTCTTAGGGTCGGAGGTTATAGTTCCATGGCCATCTTGTAGTCTATCAATTGGATTTGCCTGCAGACACCCTTTTGCCAGTCTTGCCAGCAATTTCCTCGCTTTGTTACATATTTCAGCAATTCAACCTCCTGACTAGAGCAGTTCTGTTCCCTCCTATCAATCCAGGTTTTAAACTCTTGTTTGGCCAGCTTCCATTTTTCCCTGTTTTGAGTTGTGGGGCTCTGTAGGAACTCTGTATATATATGTCTAAGCTTTGCACTACAATCTAACTATTTTTCTGCTACTCTTAAGTGAGGCCACAAACATCATAATTTTGCCTCTTAACACCGCTTTCTCCGTATTCCAGTACAACGCGTGTTCCTTGTTATCTCATTCAAATTCCTCCCACCAGTCCCGTAAGTTGTCATTAAATCTCTCATCTTTTGTAAGATAAGGTGGAAATTTCCACATGTAATGTGTTCCTTTTATCTGGTTGTCCACCAGTTCGATACCCACTGGAGCATGGTCAGATATGCCTAGGTCCTAGATCTCCACTGACTTCATTCTATTTAATAGTCTCTCCGAGGTCAGAAGATAGTCAATCCTTGACCAGGATTGGTGGGCATGGGAGATGTGGGTAAACTCTCTATCCTTTGGATGTAACCAACGCCAAACGTCCCTCAATCAAGTTTGTTCAAGGAAGGAGGGGAGAAGAGTCTTTCTATTTGGAGGAGTCAGGCTCTGGCTCTTTCTGTCCTCCTCGCCATTGTGAACCGTGTTCAAGTCTCCCCCAGTATTATCAGAGGCGAGTTGTCCAAGACAATCTTCCTCTCCAGGTCATCAAAGAAGACTCTCTTTGAACCAGTAGGTCCATAAACATTGTAGATTTAATAGACTTCTCCTCTATGCTCTTTAGTGACCCAAACCCATCTCCGCTGATCATCACACTCCTGGGTAAGCAGATTAAAAACAAAATTATGATGGAACGGTATCACTACCCCTGCGTGTCTACCTTGAGCTGACAAGCCCACTACTTTCCCCACCCACAATTTGCTGAGCCTAAAAATATCCTCTTCCTTTAGATGGGTTTCTTGAAGAAATAATATATCGGGCGAGTAAATTTTCAGATGTCTCAGTATCTTTACTCTTTTATTCGGGGATCTTAGGCCTTTCACATTCCAAGAGATGACCTTCATAGTTCCTGTCACTACAGCCTATTACCTCTTGCTTTGTTTTCCTTATGAGGGTTCTAGTGATTAAAAGAAGATCTTCAGTTGGTTAGAAAAGCGTGGAAAAGAAAGAAAAAAGACTTAAAGATATGAAAGGGGACAGAGATTTAAACCTTAAAACAAATAAACAGTGAGCTCTCAATACACTGTAGTGTATTTCCAGCTTCTTACACCACTAATAGCGTTGTGGACTTCGTTTTTTCTCTGAGGAAGTAAGGGCTACCAAAAGAGAAACAAAAAGCAAAACCTGTGGGAAGAAGCATATCTCACACCACATATTATACATAATTGTCAAAATACCATCTGCATCTTCTCCTCTACCCTGATCCATACCTTTGCAGAACTCTTTGCTCTCCACCCCTCCAGAACCCAGGTCCCTTCCCCAAGAAAGGGGCAGACGGGCACTTTCCACCAAAACCCATCTTCATTAAGGCGCAAAACATATCAATTGGCAGTACTCAACACATTACCATCAGCATCCAGTCACCTTGGGGAGACACTGTCCTGTTTGTTGAAGAAGTGTCTGGGGGGGGGGGGGGAGACCCATCAAGAGCAAGATGTATATGATGCGGTCCATTTCAATGGTGCTTCATCGGCGCCATCCAGATGCTCTCTGGAGCTTTGGTGTTGAGGGGAAGCTGTCTTCCTGACGACCTTTGTTCGTTGCTTTTTGCGTTGCACAGTATTTTTTCCATGTCTTTCTCTGCATCGCTTGCCGATTTGTAGATGAAGTTATCACCGTCATTTTGGAAAATCCTCAGTGTCACCGGGTATTGCAGTGCAAAACCTTTCTTTGCTTGATAGAGTCCTGCACATATTTTACTAAAGGCTCTCCTGCGTTTTGCCACCTTCGCAGAATAGTCTTCAAATAATAGGACTTTCATCCCCCTCAAGGTCACTAGCTGGGGACATCTTCTATATGCTCTCATTATGTCAAACTTATCATTATAGTCCATGAATTTCATGATTACTTGACGTGGTCTGAATGACCGGTCATCATATCCTTGATTGTAAGTTCGTAGATCAGGCCCAACTCTGTGAACCCTTTCGACCCTACAACCGTGATTAATTACCAGGGCATTTGGTAGGTCTCTTTCGTAAAGTCTTTGTAGTTCAGCTGCAGGGACTGACTAGGGGAGCCCCACTAGCCTTAGGTTGTTGCGCCTTGACCTGTTTTCCAGGTCCTCAACCTTCTCAGACAGGCAGTTTTTTCCCTTAGTTGTCTCTTTCAGCTGCGAGGAGAGCTGTATGTTAACACCTTCCAGTTGCGAGACCCTCTGCTCCAGCTCCACTATCCGTTCTTTAAGTTTGCTCACTTCATCTTGTAGATGCAGGAGAGGCTTCTTGATAGCCTGTTCCAGGTTCTTTTCGATGTCTGGCATGATGCTACTTGCCACATCAGCCGCCAGTTTGTTAAAGTCTATTGATATCAATCTTGAAGGGTCTTTCCTGCTACACTCATTTAGGGATTCAATATAATCCTCATTTGGGGTTTTCTGTTGCGAATTTGTTGCAGGAGTATCCTCTCCCGCAGGGCTTGGGTCCCCGGTGCCCTCTTCCACTCTGTGGTTCCCGCTGCTTGTTTGCCTGGGGCCCTCTGGCTTTTATGAGCTGCATAACACGTAACGATCCATTTGCTGAAGTGGTGATGTAGATGAAGTCAGCTTCAGGTCTGTCTGTTGCTGCCGTTTGGCCTTTCTCCTCAGATTATCAGTTCTTATATTTCTTGGCAGCTATGGAAATATGTCATGTTGCAGTACACAGAAGGCACTTGTGTGATGAAATGGACTCCTTCAATGTAGAACATATGATTATTTCTTATGTTACCCAGATAGTATTGTATTTTGGTTTGCAAACTTGTGATGGCCAACTCGATGTTCCTAGAGTCTTGTAGATGACTATTGGTGTTTATTTTAACATGGTAATGTAATTATCTAACTTGTTTGTTATAGATGGCCAGAGAACTTAATTATGCTAATCGTCCATTGTTTTACTATTTGTATTGCGATTCTATGTAAACTATTTCAGCCACCATTGTTTGTTGTCAGGAAGTTATATGAAATGTCTTAATGTCTCTATACTAAGCCCTCATTGACCCCTTTTGTTAATCATCATTTAAATGAACATTATGCAAGAGACTTGAAAGCGGGCCAATGAAAATACAGTCTTATTCCACCAATCGTGAAGTCCCCAATATCCTGCAATGAGGGCTGAGGGTATATAAGAAGAGCTGTTCATTAACCAGAGAGAGTTAGATTCTGTCTAGTGCCCTCAGCCTAGGGATTTCGGTCCCGGTTAGAGTGGCAATGGACTTGATAAAGGCAGCTAATCTAGGATCTTTGGGTCCGATTGGCAAGCCATAACCCCAGGCCTAGGCATTTTAGTGCCGACCAAGGGGATCAGAACCTGGACTATAAAACTACAAGGACTTCAGCATCGAATTATCAGATTTGGCTGTGATGACAAAGACTGCATAAGGAAGCCACACAGGTTGGGACAATCTAGTCACCTGGCTACAGATTTTGCTATGCTATATTCTAATCTCTGGTGAGCCAGCGGAAGGGTGAGACTCTGTTGCCTGTTACATTGTTGTGTTTTGCTGGTTATGTGTTATATGCTGTTAACTGTTGGGGATCCAATAAAGTCTTACTATTGTGGTTCCCTCACCCTGTGTTGTCTGTGTAGTGTTCCACCCATGGTTAAGGAGCTCGGGCATTCAGTTTGGGGATGAGCCCTGGTCCATGTTGCCTTGCTAAAGGCAGCTGGGCCAGCGGACGAGAACACCCACTGACTCCCGGGTCTCCACAACTTGCAGTTTAAATTTTTTATTTTTTTTGTATGCTTATTTTATTGTCCACTAGTTCACAGAAGAGCTTTTCTGTGTCTCAGTTTACTATGGCGACCACCAGATGTAACCAGTTTTCCTTTTGAGCTGGCACCAAGAGAAATGACCAGTTGTATGTGCTTAAACCACCTCCGGGGCTCTGGGTGTCGTTGCTGGAGAGACTGTTTTCTCTCTGCTTAGTCTGATCACAGTCCCACTTTTAGGGGCCCCATTGACAGGCCTCTTTACACATGTTACATGGAACTGTAGAGGAGAAAAGTCCTGTAGAATCTGCCATGACCTCTGATAAATGAAAAATTCATCCTAGTTACACTCCAATGAGAAGCATTAGACATCTTGGAGCCAAGACTGAAATTCTTGTAACCAAACTGCTCCTGTCGTTTATATAAAACCTACAATTCAGAAATAAGCATTTTCCCGACATAGCTCAGAATATTTCAAAATTGGATTAGATCATTCTGGAGCGAAGCATGCTGCCCAGTGGCAAACGCTTGGTCTAAGTCACTAGTCATAGGTCCTCGAACTTAATAATGACCCAAAACATAGCTAGAAACATCCAAGAATGGCTAAGAGCAAAGCATAGTCTCTTGTGAAGAGGTTTCTATGAGCCCTGATCTAAATCCTATTGAACATCTGTAGAAGGAGCTTAAACCTGCAGTCTGGAGAAGACTTATTTTCTCACATTTTTCTGTGCTCTTTTAAAAACTGCATTTTATGGCTGTTTGGGCATGGCCAGCAGCTTATAGGGAGCAGTGTGATGTGACAGCAAAGAAGAGACAAGATCAGAGATTGTGAGCTGTGTGGAGCCAGATGACAGATCAGCTTGTGCTAAGGAAACAGGAGTTTGCAGTGATCCTGACATTCTAACATTGCTCCACACTGTGCTGTAGCCTGAAGTAATCTGATACATTTTCACATCATCAGCTGCAGTTAGCAGTGTGGGTGTTCTGTAGGCCTCGCCCCCTTTACCACTATATGGTTACATGCCCCGTATTCAGTGTGGAAGCTTGAAGATATATCTGACTGATAATGAAGATATGTCTGCTACACACACAGTGTAGTGGGGACATCTTGTGGAAGGTTTAGGAATGATTTCCTTCCAGATTTCATTAATAAAGTATTTTTGAAAGTTTATTAAAATCAATTGCTGTACATTATTATTAAATAAAAATTTAAACAGCAGTTATACTTTAAGATAACATTTTATTTTTATTTTCCGTTGAACCACAATGTCTGATTCTTATTAATTGATGTTCATTAAATTTAAATTGAAAGTTACTTTTGTAAGTTTCAAGTTAGTTCATTGACCATTGTATTTTTTTTTTACTTTAACAAACTATTTTGTCCATGCGCAGCTACACCATTGACTTCAGGCTTGAGAAACTGGAAGAAGTTAAACTTTTTCTAATGAAAAGACTGAAAAAAAGGAAGTAAACATAAAAGATAAGACATAATACGGTTAAACCACAAGGTCACAACTAATGCTTTTAATATGAGTAATGCTTGTTCATCTCAGCCCATCCTCAGCCTGACACTGAGACAGCATTACATGAAGCTTGATGACGCCTTGTACAGCGAGTGATGTAGACCTGTGCAGTGCTTGCGTCTACTGGTCTATCCATACCCTCCATGTGTCCAAAGTAAGAAGTGCAAAGCTGTTGCTTCTATACAGTCTTAAAACAAGCTGTACAAATTACCAAAAGAAAATGGGGAACTTACATAGTTTCTATCTGTACTTTCCACAGAGATGAGATCAACTAGAATTCAGAGGTTTAAGTCAGGTTCCTTATTTTAAGAGTCCGGATGGAGAGCTACTATTCCAAATCATACAATAAATGTGTTTCTTATAATATTATTTTCACCTTGCTTATTGATTTTAATGCAGATTTTTCATTTTTATTTTACCCCAAAACAAAAGTGGATACAACATTTAGTAAAGATGTAATATTTCTACAGAAAAAAAAATGCCTTTTAATGTAAACGCTATCCTTTAAGGTTGACTTAGCTTGCCGTATCCAAGTAGTCAGTGTTGTGTTCAGTTGCCCTTTGTCTAGGAGATTGCTGTCATCAAGTTCCTTCAAGCAATTTAACAACCGTTGAGCACAACCCACTTCACAAACACAGAAGACCGTTGCAGGTAACATTCAAATAAGCCATTTAAACACTTACAAAAAATACATATAAATCAATTGCACATTTATGACAGTCACAATGTTTTGAGCACATAAGAATAGGGCTATAGGGCTCCCCTCCTTCCCCACATTTCCAGCATTGATACAGTGCCTTATGAAAGTATTTGGCCCCCTTGAACTTTCAACCTTTTGCCACATTTCAGGCTTCAAACATAAAGATATAAATTCTAATTTTTTTTGTGAAGAATCAACAAGTGGGGCACAATCGTGAAGTGGAACGAAATTTATTGGATATTTTAAGCTTTTTTAACTAATAAAAAAAACTGAAAAGTGGGGCATGCAATATTATTCAGCCCCTTTACTTTCAGTGCAGCAAACTCACTCCAGAAGTTCAGTGAGGATCTCTGAATGATCCAATGTTGTCCTAAATAACTAAATGATAAATAGAATCCACCTGTGTGTAATCAAGTTGCCGTATAAATGCACCTGCTCTGTGATAGTCTCAGGGTTCTGTTTCAAGTGCAGAGGGAATCATAAAGACCAAGGAACACACCAGGCAGGTCTGAGATACTGTTATGGTGAAGTGCAAAGCCGAATTTGGATACAAAAAGATTTCCCAAGTTTTAAATATCTCAAGGAGCACTGTGCAAGCAATCATATAGAAATGGAAGGAGTATCAGACCACTGTAAATCTACCAAGACCCGGCCGTCCCTCTAAACTTTCATCTTGAACAAGGAGAAGACTGATCAGAGATGCAGCCAAAAGGCCCATGATCACTCTGGATGAACTACAGAGTTCTACAGCTAAGGTGGGAGAGTCAGTCCATAGGACAACAATCAGTTGTATACTGCACAAATTTGGCGTTTATGGAAGAGTGGCAAGAAGAAAGCCATTTCTCAAAGATATCCATAAAAAGTAAGATTTGTCACAAGCCTCCTGGGAAACACACCAAACATGTAGAATAAGGTGGTCTGGTCAGATGAAACCAAAATCGAAGTTTTTGGCCTCAATGCAAAATGATATGTTTGGTGTAAAAGCAACACAGCTTATCACCTTCAAATGACCATCCCCACTGTCAAACATGGTGGTGGAAGCATCATGGTTTGGGCCTGCTTTTCTTCAGCAGGGACAGGGAAGATGGTTAAAATTGATGGGAAGATGGATGGAGCCAAATACAGGACCATTCTGGATGAAAACCTGTTGGAGTCTGCAAAAGACCTGAGACTGGGACGGAGATTTATCTTCCAACAAGACAATTATCCCAAACATAAAGCAAAATCTACAATGGAATGATTCGAAAATAAACATATCCAAGTGTTAGAATGGCCAAGTCACAGTCCAGACCTGAATCTAATCGAGAATCTGTGGAAAGAGCTGAAAACTGCTGTTCACAAACGCTCTCCATCCAATCTCACTGAGTTCGAGCTGTTTTGCAAGGAAGAATGGGCAAGAATTTCAGTCTCTCGATGTGCTAAACTGACAGAGACATACCCCAAGTGACTTGCAGCTGTAATCGCAGTAGAAGTTGGAGCTATAAAGTGTGGAGACACAGGGGTCAGTGCGTGTTCTCGTCTGCTGGTCCCAACGCCTTTAGCAAGACAACGTGGACCAGGGCTCATCCCCAAATTGAACGACCTAGCTCCATAAACGTGGGCGGAACACTACTCAGACAACACAGGGTGAGGGAATCACAATATTAAGGCTTTACTGGATCCTCAAACAGTTAACAGCATATAACACATAACCAGCAAAACACAAACTGTAACAGGCAACAGAGTCTCACCCTTCCTCTAGCTCACCAGCACAGCAAAGTCTGTAGCCAGGTGACTGGATCATCCCAACTTGGGTTGCGTCCTTATGCAGTCTTTGTTATCCCCAGCATAATCCGATGATTTGATGCTGAAGTCCTTGTAGTCTTATAATCCAGGTTCTGATCCCCTTGGTCGGCACCGAAATGCCTAGGCCTGGGTTTATGGATTGCCAATGGGACCCGAAGATCCTAGATTAGCTGCCTGTATCCAATCTTCGATGTTGAAGTCCTTCTAGAATTATAATCCAGGTTCTGATCCCCTCGGTCGGCACGGTAATGCCTAGGTCTGGGGTTATGGCCGGCTAATCGGGTCCGTAGATCCTAGATTAGCTGCCTGTATCAAGTTCAGTGCTCCTCTAGCTGGGATCTAAATCCCTAGACTGAGGGCACTAGACAGAATCTCCAAACTTACCCTGGTTAATCAACAGGTCTCCTTATATACCCTCGCGCCCTCATTGCAGGACATTGGGGATCTCACGATTGGTGGAATAAAACTGTCTTCTCATTGGCTGAATCTCAAGTCTAAAACATTTCTGCTAGCATTGCAGTCCTGTCAAGGGAGAGCCACATACTGATTGACATAGCAACTAGCAGGATACGTTTTGTCTGCAATCCATGACATTAAACAATTGTAGCTGAGGCCATTTACATAGAGTCAACAATTCACATTGTAATACAATGGCACTCTAACAGGATTAAGTTTCTCTGACCTTACAGAGAAGAGATAATTGCATTACATAAATCCACATCACCAAACATCTACAAGACTTGTATTTACAATGCGTTTCTTATCACAAGGTAGATAATTTCATTACCCACTTTAAATACTAGCAGGCTCCTAGAAATCTTGTGTAACCCATGAGTGGCATATTACAAGTTTGCAAACCAAAATACAATATTGTGAGGAAAAATAAGAAATCCTCCTACATTATATATTAAAGGGGCCCATTTCGTCACACAAAGTATTAACTCAAGGGGGCCGAATAATATTGCCCCACATTTCCAGCATTGATACAGTGCGTTGTGAAAGTATTTGGTCCCCTTGAACTTTCAACCTTCTGCCATATTTCAGGCTTCAAACATAAAGATATAAATTCTAATATTTTTGTGAAGAATCAACAAGTGGGACACAGTCGTGAAATGGAATGAAATTTATTGGATATTTTAAGCTTTTTTAAACTAATAAACTGAAAAGTATTAACTCAAGGGGGCCAAATAATATTGCATGCCCCACTTTTAAGTTTTTTATTTATTAAAAAAGTTCAAAATATCCAATAAATTTTGTTCCACTTCACGATTGTGTCCACTTCTTGATTCTTCACAAAAAATTAGAATTTATATCTTTAGATTTGAAGTCTGAAATGTGGCAAAAGGTTGAAAAGTTCAAGGGGGCCAAATACTTTCACAAGGCACTGTATGTAAATGTTAAATAGCAGTGTTAGCATAATTGGGCACATAAATCTCCTTCTCTCCTGATTTTCTAATATTCAGTTTAGATGACCTTGCAAAACCTATTCCGATTATAGACCAGCCCAACTATATAGTTGTATCCAAGGAAGGATGTTATTAATTATACTCACATTGCTAATACATCTAAGAAACAATAAAATATTATACTAGAATACAAATGCAGCACATCAATACCTGACTGACGCTGGGTTTCGCCTTACAGCATCTTCCTGAGGCAGATTGCTAATCTGGTACTCTGAAGCACACATGCAGTGCAGTAGGAGATATGCGTGTATTATCCGACTGATCCTATGTTTGATTATTGAATGTCCCAGAGTGCTTGATCTGCTAGGTAGGGAGGGACAAAAGAGGGGCATATCTAGAAGGAGACATTATTTTCTTTGCCTATTACCCCACTGTTCTCTTTACCCGTTTATTTGTATTTAGACATTGTAGTATTTTTCTAGTGACCTCAGCAGTCCTTTGCTACAAACCTCATGGAGATGAGATCAATATCATCGGAGAAAAAGATGACATAAATGTAGAAAAAAAGATTTAATTTGATATGAAATAGAAATAATCTCCAAGGCTTTATAGTTCCTACATGGAGTTTGGGGTTGGGCTTCGCGCGTCGGGGTCTGTGGTCATCTCCTCCCACTACAATGGGTAAGTAGGATTTTACTATTCAATAGACTGTTTGCACTACAATGCACTGTCATATAGGTTGTCAGCTTTACTTACCTTGCAGGGTATATTAACTGTGTGCACCTCTTCCTGATACTACAGGTGTAACTGTGATTTGTTGATCACATCAGATATTTAATGGTCTGGCTACATGCTGTTGATACTATGCAGTTTGGGAAGTAAAATTGTCATTGTAATAATTCATATACCCCTTCGATACTATGTAATTTGGTAGTTTTTGATCCACTTTGTGTCTGCACCTGAGTCTCTCATTTAATATGTACTGTATACTATATTGTGAAATAATAAAAATAACTTTTTTACTATATATTATTGATAGTTTTCTAACTCCATAATCTTTAAATCTTTTGCAGATTTATATTAATATATGTGCATAGATTTCACTACTTAAGGTGCCCCTCATTTTTTAATGTATACCTAATTAAACACTACATTTTAGTAGGGCTATTTCTTATTTTCTGGTAATGGAGAAGAGCATTTTACTCATCAGTTCCTTTAGCTGCGATCATCTCCCCAAACTCCTTTTGGTTTCTAAAATTTGCATCTACTGTTCCTTAGGTCTGCTGAGCCCACATCTTTCCTTGCATATGACTGCTGAGTTCATCAGACATCATGTGCCTCTAACAACTATGGGTGGTTAGGAGATCCATTTGCAGCTGTTATCCCGCTAAATCCCACTGTCAGTATCTGACAGCAGGATTTAACCCAAGCCGTCCAGGGAGGTGGGGAGAAGAAGCATTCTTTGTTGCCATCGGCACGCCTATGTGATTGTGGGGCACCAATGGGGTATTATGACAGCCAAAGATCTGCTGGTGACCCCTGTGTTTGTTATTATGATCCTCGTGTGAAGGCCAGTTGCAGGCTGGTGTTCATAAAAGATTGTGATTTCTGCTGTATATGGCATTGCTCTGTATAGCAGAAGCATTTGGACGAAAGAAGCTTCAAGTCCCGTAAAGGGAATAGTAAACTTAATAAGAGGTAAAAAAAAAAAAAAAGTTTTTAAAAAGTGAAAAATAAGCCCCAAACATTAAATCACCCCCCCCCCTTCCTTTTGCTTCATTAAAAATAAAAAAAATAAAATAAAAACACACATATTTTAGATTTCAACGATAAAAACTGGGCACCGGTGCTCAAGATTACTGAACTTCAACCAAGTATAGAATCAGTGACACACCTCTAAGTATGAGCACCTTTATGCAGACTGTGGAGTTGTACACAGCCAGTATGACCCTATGTGATGAATGACCAGAGGCCAAACCAACACAATTATTAATCAAGGCTGATGCGCTAAGGCTAGGGTCACACTTGGAAGGCACATTGCGATTACCACATCCAGATCCGGAATGTTGTCAAATCAGACACGGACATTCTCTTGCTTGATGGAATGAACAGGATGGAGGAGAATTGGCGACTTGAGAAACGGGAGCTGCAGAGACAAATTGACGAATTGAAAGCAGCCACAACCATCCATGGTGCAAGAGAATGACAGCTGCTCATATCGTCTTATGTGCCAATCCTTACCACCATCCGGCTGAGGCGCTAAATGGCGTTCCATAAGAGCTTAGATGCACTGGTGGAGGAATTTGCAGAGGACCAGGACACTGACCAGGCAGTGGTTCTGGCAAAACACACAGCATTTTGGGTGTAGTATAGGTCACTATGAGTTTTGATGCAATAATGTTTGTTATTTTTTATTTAAAAAGAAACCGGTTAACTTGGTGCTGCCTTCATCAAGGTACCAACATGTTCATTTTTCTGTTTGTATTTATATTATTTTTTGATCACATAATCTGTCTGGCCAGGACTGTGTTCTTTTTCATTATGTGACATGTAAAGACAATTTTTCATTTATGGTTGAGGCTGCTTTAAAAAAGTTGGCCAAAAATATTTAAAAAAAAAATTGTTTGTTTCAAAACCAAATGTGTGTGTGTTTACTGACGTTTCATTACCAAGAACGATCAACCATTAACATGTCGTAGCACTCTTGGTTCCTGACTTAACAAACTATACACTCATAATGGCATTAGTGGCCTAGTTAACGTATGTCTGGCGGCTACTCAGCAGTATGGTGTTCGAACATTTGGTAAGAATAGTTATAAAGTGTTATGTGTATCCCTCACTTATCATACTAATTAAACACCATGTTTGGGGGCCAATCATCATTGTTAAGGGCTGCTGATGTGTAAGACCAAACATAACAATGTGATGTAGTGTACACATCTGCCAATGTACTTTACATTCTGCACACCTTTCTGGGGCTATGAAGCTACATTGAAGGAGCTAACACAATTGAACCTACTACCCATCCTTCTATGTTCGTTGCCTACTGCAATGTGTATTTGGCATCGAGACGGCACGGCACAATAGTATGTCAGTCTGTCCAGTGTTAAACTCCGTTCTATTGGTTGTTATGAAAGTCATATACTTGTATTGGGGACCATAGCTGGAACAATTGATTGAAGCAGGCAAAACCAAGCAATTGCACAAATGTTTCCACATTTAATCAATATGTCACAGAATACAGACACAACAGCATGACAATGACAAAAAAAAGGTAATACGGAACAGAAAAGAGCCATGGTTTTGGCCATACAGTAACATTACTCCACAAACATGACAAACTTATCAAAATCATATGTGGCACCCTGTGCCAGGTCACCACAGACTCCATGGAAGGATGTAACACAGCGAGTAACCCCACTAACACACAACACCTTTCACCCCAGGCCTGTAGGGGGAGCTCCACTGGTTGCCTTAAGCCAGTTCCCCCTATAAATACGGGTCCTGGAGGGAAAACACCAGAGTGTGCAGTCACTACAGAACTGTGAAGAGCTGAGTGAGCTGACCTGGTACTGGAGCCGTGTTAGGCCCAGACCAGCATCCACCTGAGACAGTGGTAGACCCGCAGAGTAGGGTTCACAGGCAGAGGAGAGAGAAACGTGCACAAGAAGGGGCAAAGGAGTCATACCGACTCACCCTAGCAGAGTTCCGGTCACTGGGTCCGAGCTACAGGGACACAGAGAATAGACCCTGCAGAGAAACCAGCACTACAAAAGGGGGGTTAGCTCCCCAGTCACCCGAAGCACCACCATATGAGAGCCCGGAGTCTAGGCCAGACAGGAAGTCCCATAGAAGTGCCCTCAGTGCAGCAAACCTGGGTGTGGAGAGTCACACAGAAAGTGAAGTAACAGTCTGGTCGGGTTCCATGCCTGCCAGACTCAGACAGAGTAACTGAAACCAGGAGGCCTACAACCCTACTCGCTGTGGGAATCCTGAAGTGTTTACCTCATCTCCAGTCGAGTGTACCCATGAAGAACACCAGTAAGGGTACCAAAAGACTTTGTGTGCGTGTCCCTCCTTCCATCTACACCACACCGACCGCGCTACCCCATTCCCCTCACTACAACCTACAGCCCCGGGGACCCCCGCTCGTCCTGTTGGGAGCGGTTCCACCTAGCTGCCGTCCATCCCCTGGAGGCTCAAGCAGCGCCGGTGCCATCACCGGACCCCTACAGGTGGCGTCACGACAGACATTTTATCATTTTACCACCATCTCCACCTTTTATCTGCATCCCCCGGGCCCACGGCCTCAGGCAACGCTACCCGTGACTACCCCCAGAGACCGCGCCTGAGCGACCGAGTACCCCCCTGGGCCTGGGCTGGACAGAACCTGGCGTCACGAACAGGATTGCGTGCCCGGTGCAACCGGGTACTGTGCTCCATTTATTGACTGTGATTGTGGACTGTAAATTTGAATTGCCATTTCTGCGCACAGAGCGGGAAAGGAAGGGGGCGTTACTGTGCAGGGGCGCGAAGATAGGCCCCGCCCCACGCTCTGACGAGATCTGCTGGACGCAGCAGTCAGATCCGTAAACTCCCGTGGTACTCCATTCCCCGTCTGCCGTGCCGACTACTTCCGTTGATTTGAAAGAGACTGGCACAGATTAACTAGGGGGGAGCGAGGATGAGTAACCCAGGCCCCAGCACCGCGGTAGCCCCGCCAGTGAACCCGCCGGTTGCCCCGGCAGGGCCCTAGAACTTACCACCCGCAGTCATCAATCCATCCGGCGGCGTCATGATGCCGCCGACGCCGGGCTTAAAAGTGCCTGCATTGGAAATCTTGCGTTATTTTGTACCGGACAGCTAAACACCGCAAGTCATTAGCAGTCATTGTGGATCCGCTAGCCCATATAATTCTATGGCAGCATTACATTAGGGTAACGCTGCGTTATGCAGGGATGTGGCAGATCCGTCATGATGAAGGCCACAACGCTAATGTGGCCATAGCCTTTGGCTACATTCAGACTGTGCGTTTTTTTTTTTCTTTTTTGAACTGCATTTTTGTTGTAAAGTCTGCGGAAAAAACTGTATCCATTTTCTGGAATGGTAAAAAACTGGATCATTTTTTACTGCTGCATTTTTTTCCCATTTTGAAGTGCTCCTATGGGAAAAACACAGGAGAAAAATGGCACAGAAATTGACATGCACTTTTCTAAAACGGAGCCTCCTAAAGTGAAAAACCGGATCACTTTAAAAAAGCACAGTCTGAATTGCAAACATGAAAACCCATAGACTTTTCTGGGGTGTTATTTCAGTGATCCGTTTTCTGCACCGCAAAAAAATGGTCAGTCTGAATGTAGCCTTAGTACCTGTCGTGTGTCCTCCCCCCACAATTCATTATGAATTACTAATAGCCACACAAAGAATTGTGGAGTGGAGTGATGCTATCAGGGCAATATAATGAACTGTGGGGTGGGGAGACGCTATCAAAGCCATATAATGAATTTAGGGGGACACTATCAATCCAGTGCCATATAATGAATTGCATTGAGGAAGTTATGGAGAGCATGTAATCCTCCCCCACCATTCAATTCATATGTAGGTTGAACGTCCCCCTCATTCACCCCAGGTTTTTGTGGGCCCTGTGCAACAGAGTGTCAGTGGGCTCCATGCACTTGCAGTCCCACACCACACATACATAAACATATACACAGATACATACAGGCATATCTACACAAAT
The DNA here is from genome assembly GCA_033576535.1 of Allobates femoralis. Taxonomy (NCBI): domain Eukaryota; kingdom Metazoa; phylum Chordata; class Amphibia; order Anura; family Aromobatidae; genus Allobates; species Allobates femoralis. The sequence goes on from JARQOC010000003.1 coordinate 774,779,549, forward strand.
TATATATATATATATACTAGAAAAAAACCTTGCAGCACTCAGCTACTACCAATGATTACATATATATAGACAGCATGTCAGCATATGTACTATATATATATATATATATATATATATATATATATATATATATATATATATATGAGAAAATTTTTTTAAAAACTTACGTTTTTTTTCAAAAAACTCAAAATTCTTCTTATTATTTTTTTTCTCTCTCTCATTATATATATATATATATATATATATATATATATATATATATATATATATGAGACTGTGTCCGGGGTTATCTATGATGGCCGGTACGTCTCACCCAGGTTGTGCTCCCTCCATGTGTAGGAATAGTTCCACTCCGGGGTTTGAAGTGGTTTTACCTCCAGGAACAGGGAGTGTTAAAAGGGAAACAGGAACCCTGGGTGTGGTTCTTAGTGAGGGAGTGAGCACAACTCCCTAGGCTCAGACAGAGAAGGAGCGTGAGCCAGACACAGATCCTTGGGCTTGATCCTGGAAATTCATGAGGATAGTGAGTGGCCCAGGAAGTAAGAGGAACAGGCAACTCCGGCTGCGTCCCGGAACCCGAGGTCTGTGATATATTGGACTTGTGTTGCAATAAACGTTTTTGTGTGAACCCTGATGCCTGGATCCTGTGCCTGCGTCCGTGCAACCAGCAACGCTACCTCACATATGGTGGAGAATGCGGACATTGGCAGCCCGGTGAGGTGTAGCAGCCCGGTCTCTTGCGATATACCCGGTGCACATGTCCTGGATCCAAGCGGCTACATTACAACACAAACCAACAGCCAGCATGGAGGATCTGCTCAAGCATCTGGTGCAGGCACAGCAACAACAGGAGCAAAGGCACCAGGAGCAGCACCACATGCACCAGCAAGCCCTGCAGCAGCAGGAACAAAGATACCAGGAGCAGCAACGAATGCACCAGGAACAGATGGCCCTGCTGACCGAGGCTATCCGTGCCAGGCCGACTGCTCCACCCCGCGGATCAGGTGACAACTGCAGCGTCCGGAAGGCGGTAAGACAAGCATTAGAAAAGATGACCCCGGGGGACGATGTGGAGGCGTTCCAGGCTGTGTTTGAGCGGGTGGCAGAGTGGGAGAAACTGCCGGCCACCCAGTATTGTCACCCTATCTGACTGGGGAGCCCCAAAAAGCATACCTGGACCTCTGTGCCGAGGACGCCCTAGATTATGGGGTCTTGAAAGGCGAACTCCTTGCTCGGTTGGGGGTGAATACCGTACGCTCCCAGGCCTATGACTTGCTGCACTTGGTAAAGAAGTGGTTGCAGTCTGAGTCTCTGAGACCTGCGCAAATGGTGGAGAGGGTGGTGGTCGATCGCTTTGTGCGCACTTTACCTGTCACCATACAACGGTGGGTGGGACAGGGCGACCCAAGCACCCTGGATCAATTAGTGTGCCTGGTGGAGCGACATGTGGCTACGCAGGACTTGATACGAGACACTGGGACTTTGCGTGCCGCCCGTCGGTCAGCCCCCTCCAAGCCCCAGGTGAAGGACCCACCGCCGGCACCTGTGCAGGAGGCTGCTCATGTCCCCCATGAGGCCTCCCCTTCCGTCCCTGAAGTCCGGAAAGTCATGTACCCCAAAAGACAACCTGTCAGGGACTCCTCCTTCCCGATTAGGTGTTGGCGGTGCCAGCGGGTGGGACATATGGGAGCCCAGTGTCCCCTCACCACTGAGCCCATGGATTGCGGGTATACCCGGCGGGGATCAATGTATGCTCAGGTGGTGTGTACCGCGGACCTTGTTACCCCGGAGACCGAACCCCACTTGTGCCAAGTACAGGTTAATGGGTGTCTGGTGACAGCCTTGTTGGATTCCGGAAGCTTGGTAACCCTTGTGCGGTCAACCCTAGTGGCAGAAGTGAAAGCCACCGGGCGTACAGTAGGGGTGGTATGCATCCATGGGGACCTCCGAGACTACCCTACGGGGGTGGTTACCATCACGGCACCCTGCGGACAGGTGCAACATGAAGTGGGAATTATGACCACTCTTCCTTTCCCAGGATCACGTCATAGGGATCTGCCATTTTTTGGACTCTATACGAGGGGCCAGGTAAGCCCCCTCAGGTAACGGGACCTGAGCTCGCTGATCCCGAGGTCGGGACACCTGCCGTAGGGGTCACCACGGTAGGGACAGAGTGTGAACCCGCTAGGCCACCCCTAGAGGTATTGGCAGGAGAGCTCGAGACAGATGAGCCGATCCCGGAGTTGGAGGAGGCCCCGGATACTTTTGGGACGGCCCAACTCCAGGATCCTACATTGATACACGCCTGGAATCGGGTGACTGTTATTGATGGGGTGGCACAGGTGCCAGGTGCCCAGGTAAGATACCCCCATTTTGCTCTCAAGCAGGATTTGCTTTACCAAGTGGATAAGATAAGAGGGGAAGTGGTAGACCAGTTGTTGGTGCCCCAGCTGTATCGTCGGCGAGTCCTCGACTTGGCCCATAAACACCTGATGAGTGGCCACCTAGGGGCCAAGAAAACGCAGGAACGGGTGTTGCAAAGGTTCTTTTGGCCCGGGGTCTTCGGGGAGGTGAAATGGTTATGCGAAACATGCCCAGAGTGTCAGCTTACCGCACCCCTGTCACACTTTCGCAGTCCGTTAGTACCTTTGCCCATCATAGAAGTCCCATTTGAACGGATAGGGATGGATCTGGTGGGGCCCCTCGTAAAGTCCGCTCGAGGGCACCAACATATCCTGGTGATAGTTGATTACGCTACCCCGAGGCAATACCACTCAGACATACTGCAGCGAAGCTTAGTGCTCAGGAGTTGTTTGCCGTGTTCTGTTGGGTGGGGTTGCCCAAGGAGATCCTTATGGATCAGGGGACCCCATTCATGTCCAAAGTCACTAGGGAGCTATGCAGACTACTCCATATTAAGCAGCTGCGTACGTCGGTGTATCATCCCCAAACGGACGGGTTGGTGGAACGATTCAACAAAACCCTGAAAACCATGCTCAGAAGGGTGATTTCCAAAGACGGGAAGGATTGGGATATGTTGCTCCCCTATTTGATGTTCGCCGTCCGAGAGGTAACACAGTCATCCACGGGGTTTTCGCCCTCCGAGCTGTTGTACGGGCGACATCCCCGGGGATTGTTGGACCTGGCGAAGGAAACGTGGGAACAGGAACCCGCCCCCCATAAGAGTGTGATCGAGCAGATTTTGGGGATGCAGAACCGTATCGCCGTGGTCATGCCGATAGTAAGAGAGCATTTACAGGACGCGCAGGCAGCTCAAAGTGCCAGGTATAATAGACGAGCCACCATGCGGTCCTTTAACCTCGGGGATCGGGTGTTGGTGTTGGTCCCCACCGCAGAAAGTAAATTCCTGGCTAAGTGGCAGGGCCCCTATGAGATCCGGGAAAAAGTTGGGGAGGTCAACTATAAAGTATTACAGCCCGGTAGGAGGAAACCCGAGCAGATATACCATGTCAACCTGTTAAAGCCATGGAAGGAACGGGAAGGCCTGCTGGTTGCCCTTTCCCCATCCCCCTCCTCTTCGGGACATCCAGCCCCGGGTACAGCGACCTCCGGGGAGGACGTGTCCGAAGTAAGGATCGGGGAGGCCCTCACCAAGCAACAGAGGTGAGAGGCCAGAAGACTGGTTCAGCATAACCCAGACGTCTTCTCTGAACTACCAGGTAGGACAAATCTGATGTGTCATGACATTGTCACCGAGCCTCGCATGAAAATACACCTGAAGCCGTACCGGGTGCCGGAGGCTCGGAGACAAGCCATATCAGAAGAGGTGAAAAAAATGCTTCACCTTGGTGTGATTGAAAAATCCAAGAGTGAGTGGGCCAGTCCCATAGTACTGATACCCAAACCGGATGGCTCCTTACGATTTTAGGAAACTGAACGATATATGGAAGTTTGATCTCTATCCCATGCCCAGGGTGGATGAGCTGATCAATAGGCTGGGACAGGCGCGGTATTTCACCACGCTCGATCTGACCAAGGGGTACTGGCAGGTGCCACTAACGGAGTCTGCCAAGGAGAAAACCGCTTTTGTTACGCCGGAGGGTCTCTTTCACTATGTTGGCTTGCCTTTTGGTTTACATGGCGCCCCGGCTACGTTCCAAAGGCTGATGGACTTTGTGCTGGCACCCCACCAGGCGTATGCATCATACCTTGATGACATCATAATATACAGCAGACCCACCTGGAACAGGTACAAGCTGTGGTGGATGCGCTTCGAGCGGCCGGATTGACAGCCAATCCCAAGAAATGTGCATTGGGGCTCACAGAAGCCCGCTACTTGGGTTATGTGATAGGCCAAGGGGTGGTGAAGCGATCCAGAAATGGCTTAGACCCCTGACCACGAAGCAGGTTAGGGCTTTCCTGGGTATCGTGGGGTACTACAGGAGATTTGTCCCCAATTTTGCGGGCCTCTCAGCCCCACTGACTGACCTTCTGAAAGACAAGAAGTCTGTCATGGTGCGCTGGACTCCACAGGCAGAGGACTCCTTCCGGGCCCTGAAGGGAGTCCTGTGCGGACAACCCGTTCTCATTAACCCTGATTTCCGGAAGGAGTTCATCGTACAGACGGATGCCTCGGAGGTCGGGCTGGGAGTGGTGCTATCCCAGGTGGTCCAGGGGGAGGAGCACCCCGTCACATTCTTGAGTAGGAAACTCACCCCTCCCGAGCGGAATTATAGCGTAGTGGAGAAGGAGTGCCTGGCCATCAAGTGGGCCTTGGAGTCACTACGCCATTACCTGTTGGGACGGCAATTTCGCCTAGTGATGGACCACTCCCCCGCTGGTCTGGATGAAGTCCGCCAAGGAACGGAACGCCCGGGTCACCCGGTGGTTCCTTTCCCTGCAGAACTTCCGGTTTATGGTTGAGCATCGGGCCGGGAGGTTGCAGGGCAACGCCGATGCTTTGTCTCGGGGCCCATGTTTGATGGCTAGAGTTCAACCCCGCTTGCTTGAACTGAGGGGGAAGGTGTGTGAGACCAGGGTTATCTATGATGGCCGGTACGTCTCACCCAGGTTGTGCTCCCTCCATGTGTAGGAATAGTTCCACTCTGGGGTTTGAAGTGGTTTTACCTCCAGGAACAGGGAGTGTTTAAAGGGAAACAGGAATCCTGGGTGTGGTTCTTAGTGAGGGAGTGAGCACAACTCCCTAGGCTCAGACAGAGAAGGAGCGTGAGCCAGACACAGATCCTTGGGCTTGATCCTGGAAATTCATGAGGATAGTGAGTGGCCCAGGAAGTAAGAGGAACAGGCAACTCCGGCTGCGTCCCGGAACCCGAGGTCTGTGATATATTGGACTTGTGTTGCAATAAACGTTTTTGTGTGAACCCTGGTGCCTGGATCCCGTGCCTGCGTCCGTGCAACCAGCAACGCTACCTCACGATATATACTAGATGGTGGCCCGATTCTAACGCATCTGGTATTCTAGAATACCTTGTACACAGGAGTGAACTGCGTCACTCTATGACTGACTGACAGCCTTGTAAACAGGAGTGAACTGCGTCACACTATGACAAAGCATTCAAATGGCGTGTCGCAGCGACCAATGAGAGACGCGGCATTCAAACCGCGCGCCGCGTCTCTGCTTGGTCACCGTGGCCACAGCGACCAATCAGCGAAGCGGCGCGGCTTGACGGGAAATATGAATTGCGCGCCACTGATTGGTCACCGCTCTCAGCAGCGACTAATCAGAGGCGCGGGATTCATATTTCCCGACAAGCCGCGCCGCTTCGCTGAGGCGACCAATCAGAGAATTAGCGTGGCTTGGCGCGCGGTATGAATTCCGCATCTCTCATTAGTCGCTACCGAAACCAATGAGAGACGCATCGCGCGGCTTGAATGCCGCGTCTCTCATTGGTCGCCGCAGCGACCAATGAGAGATGCGGCATTTAAACTGTGCACCAAGCCGCGCTACTTCTCTGATTGGTCACTGCGGCCGCGCCGACCAATCATCGAAGCGGCTTTGGCTTGGCAGGATATATGAATCCTGCGCCGCTGATTGGTCACTGCTCAGAGCCAGCTTATCGTCCCCAGCGGCCAGGCTATTGTCCCCAGTGCCCAGGCTGTTGTCCCCAGCGGCCAGGCTGTTGTCCCCAGCGGCCAGCCTATTGTCCCCAGCGGCCAGCCTATTGTCCCCAGCGGCCAGGCTATCGTCCCCAGAAGCCAGGCTATCGTCCCCAGCGGCTAGACTATTGTGCCCAGCGGCCAGGCTGTTGTGCCCAGCGGCCAGGCTGTTGTGCCCAGCGGCCAGGCTGTTGTGCCCAGCAGCCAGGCTGTTGTGACCAGTGGCCAGGTTGTTGTGACCAGCAGCCAGGCTGTTGTCCCCAGCGGCCAGGCTGTTGTCCCCAGCGGCCAGGCTGTTGTCCCCAGCGGCCAGGCTGTTGTGCCCAGCGGCCAGGCTGTTGTGCCCAGCGGCCAGGCTATAGTGCCCAGCGGCCAGGCTGTTGTCCCCAGCGGCCAGGCTATAGTGCCCAGCAGCTAGGCTATAGTGCCCAGCAGCTAGGCTATAGTGCCCAGCGCCCAGGCTATAGTGCCCAGCGCCCAGGCTGTTGTGCCCAGCGGCCAGGCTGTTGTGACCAGCGGCCAGGTTGTTGTGACCAGCAGCCAGGCTATTGTCCCCAGTGCCCAGCCTATTGTCCCCAGCGGCCAGGCTGTTGTGCCCAGCGGCCAGGCTATAGTGCCCAGCGGCCAGGCTGTTGTCCCCAGCGGTTAGGCTGTTGTGCCCAGCGGTCAGGCTATAGTGTCCAGCGGCCAGGCTGTTGTCCCCAGCGGCCAGGCTGTTGTCCCCAGCGGCCAGGCTATAGTGCCCAGCAGCTAGGCTATAGTGCCCAGCGGCCAGGCTATAGTGCCCAGCGGCCAGGCTACAGTCCCCAGCGGCCAGGCTATAGTGCCCAGCGGCCAGGCTGTTGAAGGAAGTGTGTCGCCCCAGGATATGCGGTACTCGGGTATCAGGCGGCAGAAGGATTAACGGTGTCACGGGGGATGGTGGCCGTGCCTGATCCCGTGTCCCGGGGGACTATTCTCTTGAAAAAGGGGGATTATGTACAAGGTTAGTTGTCGTGACGCCACCTGCAGTTCCTGGTGAAGTAACACCAGCGCCGCCACAGTCCTCTGGAGGTCGGTGGTATTGTGACTGAGATGGTGTTGTCCTCCGCAGGCAGGCTGGGACCTCTGGGGCAGCAATCCTGTGAAGGAATGAGTTCATAGGAAAGAAGATGAAGCAGAGTCAAAGTGACTTCACTCCAGGTACTTTACTGGAACTTTAGCAGCAATGGTTACAGTTCAGTGCAGTAAGATGTTAAAAGGCAAGTAGCTAACGGTGGCTGCAAGCAGATGACAGGTAGCTGGATGGTACCATCAGCTTGTGCCTTTTCTCTTTCAATTCTTCCCTGCTTCCCAGTAGTTTGTGTGAAGTCTGACCCCATAAAGCGGATCTGGCCTCCTGCTGTCTCTCACTCTCCCGTCGGGTTACCCTTTCCTGGACCGCCGAACCTTCAGGCAATACTGGTATCCTCTTCTGGTCGCTTAAGAGTCTGAGCGGTATATATACCTTCAGATTGCCAAATTTTCTGTGGTCCTTGGAGGATCCCACAGGTGCGGGCTCCGGTGCCCGGTAAGCTGCTGGGGTTGGACTCTCTGAAGTCTCTCTCTTCCCCCAGGCTGGCTAGCCTTTGCCGGGTCATTCGGCCGAGAGACCCTCCTTGCTCCCTCAGGTTCACTGCCTGGCTGCCTCCGGTCAAAGACCTCCTTTCTTCCCCTGGAAGTGGTTTTATTCCCTCCCGAGTACCTCCCACCATGTGATCTAGTGTGGGGGTGCTTGTGTGTAGATTCCAATCATCAGCCTGAAATCTACTTGCAGCTGGAGTATCTGCACCGCTTTTATGGGTGCAGTACCCCTCTGTTACACCTGCTTTGCGGGGCGCCACAGAAGGAAAGAAGGAAAAAAAAAAGTTCCTCACCTCGCTTACTCCTATGTCACTGCTCTTCTTCTCTCCTGCCGGGTCTCTTTTCAAATGACAAAGGCTCCGCGCCTGTGTCACAGTGATTAGTGCCTGGCGGGAAGCAGGAGACAGACTCCTGTGTTCCGCAGCACTGCGGGAACACTTCCTGCCCGGGCCCTGGCATAGACACAGTGTAAAGACGGCGATCTGGCCCCCGGGGCCCCTGCAGGTCATGAATTAATGAGGGCGATCTGGCCACGGGGCCCCGGAACCTGAAACAATGAACAACAGGTTAGCTCGCCCTCATTAATTCCCAACCTGCAGGGGCCCCCTCGCAAATGCATCAGCTGCACATGCAGTAGGTCTGCCCCTGCCTCCCGGGCACTGCTCCCTAGTTCAGTCACCTTCCCCAAGATGTATCTTGTGTTTGGCCAGCTCCCGTTACGAGTCTGGGACTCCGGTTTCGGCTCGGGCTTGAAGCTTCCGCACCTTCTGCAGGGCCCTGTATCCTCCACCAACCCCTCTGTCTCATCAGATTCAGGTGTACGGGGGTCGATGCCTCGTCCACAGCCTTAAGGCTCTTTTCTCCATCTCTACCAGGCTGTTCTCTCCCTCCCATAGGCGAGCAGGGCGGTATAGCTTCATCCCACGGGAGTAGGCACTACACTGCCTCTACTCTCCCAACTACCACTCCTCTGTCAGTTGATGTTACTCCTCTGGCAGATCATTGCCATACAGTGCACCATCACGGACACCAGAGACTACAGCAAGGGATCAAGTGTCCTCTTGTTGTAGTCTGGTGTCATTGTGATGGTGCACTATATGACAATGATCTGCCATACAGTGCACCATCACCGTTACCCCAGAGACTACAACAAGAGGACACTTCTATCCCTTGTTGTAGTCTCTGGTGTCAGTGACCATGACCTCAGAGACTACAACAAGGGATCAAGTGTCCTCTTGTTGTAGTCTCTAGGGTAACAGTGATGGTGCACTGTATGGCAATGATATATGAATATGAAAAAGGAGAAGACTGGGACCATCTTCAGGTTCTGAATAGTTTAAATCATCCATGATATTTCAGAGCTGTTAGTACATGTATGGTCATTATTTAAGTAACAGATGCCGTCACCTTCAGGAAACAATTTTCTTTGTATAAAAAAGAAATTGCTCTCCAACCTTTCCCCTAAAATCTGCTGAGCAGCCGGTCTGTCCACTTTATTGTGAAATTCTTTGTTAGGCTTGTATACTGTCGAGGAACATAAAGCTTTTGAGTTCCTGCTAAATGACTTTTTTATGTGTGTTTGTTTTTTTTTATTATCAAGTATTAAACATGACAAAATCTAATTAAAAACATTACAAAAAATTGCTCTATCAAGCCCCATAGGCCCTCCATCCAACCTCACTAGCAGAGGAGCGAAAAATCTAGATAATAAAAGAGAGCTCCTGAAATACCCTAACATGTTATATTTTTTACCACTTAATAAAAGAAGAATTTTTTCACTAGACATAGCTTACCTACAAATAATGTCTGTGATAATGATATAGTAGCTGTCTTTCATCTCCCTATCTATTAGGAGAGTATACCCCAACACTTAAAGGTCTTGGATTCTATATCTCCAAGATCCTGTATCCTTTACTTAAAGTGTAACAAACATTTAATTCTTTATTTAATAATAATGTACAGCAGGGGTCTCAAACACGCGGCCCACATGCGGTTCCTGGGCCTTCTCAGTGCGGCCCCTGACACCGTGGCAGTGAATCATGCCAGTGGTCCTCTGCAGGGGGCCGCAGCGATACTGCTGTATTATTACTTCCGACCCCTTCAATGACACTTCACTGTCGCTCTGCTGTTTGCTCTGTGCCCTGCAAGTTCAATGCAAGCCGCCAGCCAATGAGAGGCGTATGACGTCACCTGCGGGCCTCTCATTGGTTGGCAGATTGCATAGGGCGCAGAGTGAGCGGCAGAGCGAACGGCAGTGAAGTGTCAATGAAGGGGTCGGAAGTAATAATACAGCAGTATCGCGGCGGCCCCCTGCACAGGACCGCCGGCTAGGTTAGTTTTACAAAAGAGTCTGTGTCTGTGAGTTAATGTGAGTGTGTGAGTGTCTGAGCCAGAGCGTGAGTGCGTCTGAGCCAGAGCGTGAGTGCGTCTGAGCCAGAGCGTGAGTGCGTCTGAGCCAGAGCGTGAGTGCGTCTGAGCCAGAGCGTGAGTGCGTCTGAGCCAGAGCGTGAGTGCGTCTGAGCCAGAGCGTGAGTGCGTCTGAGCCAGAGCGTGAGTGCGTCTGAGCCAGAGCGTGAGTGCGTCTGAGCCAGAGCGTGAGTGCGTCTGAGCCAGAGCGTGAGTGCGTCTGAGCCAGAGCGTGAGTGCGTCTGCGCCTGAGCCTGTGAGTGCGTCTGCGCCTGAGCCTGTGAGTGCGTCTGCGCCTGAGCCTGTGAGTGCGTCTGCGCCTGAGCCTGTGAGTGCGTCTGCGCCTGAGCCTGTGAGTGCGTCTGCGCCTGAGCCTGTGAGTGCGTCTGCGCCTGAGCCTGTGAGTGCGTCTGCGCCTGAGCCTGTGAGTGCGTCTGCGCCTGAGCCTGTGAGTGCGTCTGCGCCTGAGCCTGTGAGTGCGTCTGCGCCTGAGCCTGTGAGTGCGTCTGCGTCTGAGCCTGTGAGTGCGTCTGCGTCTGAGCCTGTGAGTGCGTCTGAGCCTGAGCCTGTGAGTGCGCCTGAGCCTGTGAGTGCGCCTGAGCCTGTGAGTGCGCCTGAGCCTGCGAGTGGGCCTGAGCCTGCGAGTGGGCCTGAGCCTGTGAGTGGGCCTGAGTCTTTGAATGGGCCTGAGCCAGTGTGTCTGCGTCTAAGCCTGTGAGTGCGTCTGCATCTGAGCCTGTGAGTGCGTCTGCGCCTGTGAGTGTGTCTGAGCCTGTGAGTGTGTCTGAGCCTGTGAGTGTTTAAATAAATACGACAGGCCTCACCGGTTGGTATTGTTCAAAGTGTCCTCTTTATTTCTGCCCCCAAACGAGCCACGTTTCGATCAGAGATCTTTATCAAGCTCCTGATCTCTGATCGAAACGTCGCTCGTTTGGGTGCAGAAATAAAGAGGACACTTTGAACAATACCAACTGGTGAGGCGCTGTCTTATTTATTTATATGTCTATATGGTCCAGGTTGGACTCCCTGGAAATGGACGTGCGCCTTGTTATGGGTAATAGCTGTACCTGGTAAAGCCTTGGTGCTGTGACTCAAGTTTTTGTGTGAGCCTGTGAGTGTGTCTGTGTCTGAGCCTGTGAGTGCGCCTGAGCCTGTGAGTGCGCCTGAGCCTGTGAGTGCGCCTGAGCCTGTGAGTGCGCCTGAGCCTGTGAGTGCGCCTGAGCCTGTGAGTGCGCCTGAGCCTGTGAGTGCGTCTGAGCCTATGAGTGCGTCTGAGCCTATGAGTGTGTCTGTGTCTGAGCCTGTGAGTGTGTCTGTGTCTGCGTTTGAGCCTGTGAGTGCATCTGAGCCTGAGTGTGTCTGTGTCTGAGCCTGTGAGTGTGTCTGTGTCTGAGCCTGTGAGTGTGTCTGTGTCTGAGCCTGTGAGTGTGTCTGTGTCTGAGCCTGTGAGTGTGTCTGTGTCTGAGCCTGTGAGTGTGTCTGTGTCTGAGCCTGTGAGTGTGTCTGTGTGTGTGCCTGAGCCTGTGTGTGTGCCTGAGCCTGTGTGTGTGCCTGAGCCTGTGTGTGTGCCTGAGCCTGTGTGTGTGCCTGAGCCTGTGTGTGCGCCTGAGCCTGTGTGTGCGCCTGAGCCTGTGTGTGCGCCTGAGCCTGTGAGTGCGCCTGAGCCTGTGAGTGCGCCTGAGCCTGTGAGTGCGCCTGAGCCTGTGAGTGCGCCTGAGCCTGTGAGTGCGCCTGAGCCTGTGAGTGCGCCTGAGCCAGAGCCTGTGAGTGCGTCTGAGCCAGAGCCTGTGAGTGCGTCTGAGCCAGAGCCTGTGAGTGCGTCTGAGCCAGAGCCTGCGAGTGTGTCTAAGCCTGAGCCTGAGTGTGTCTGAGACTGAGTGAGTGTGAGTGAGTGAATGTGTGTGTGTAAAAAGGTAGACCAAGTTGGGGACATCAGTACAAAAGGGGATCAGGATGGGGATATTAGTATAAGAAAGGGACCAAGATGGGGACATTACTACAAGAAGGGGATAAGGATTTGGACAGTACTACATTGAGCAAAAAATTCTGGTATTACTAAAAATGTCACTTAGTCCTACAAACAATGCGGCCCCCCGATAAAAAAAATGTTCTATGTGCAGCCCACCAAGCCAGCCGAGTTTGAGACCCCTGATGTAGAGCAAGTAATTATAATAAACTTTCAAGTATACGGTACTTCATATGTGAAATCTGGAAGAAAACTTTGAAAAACCCTTCCAGAAGATGTCCCCACTAGACTGTTTCTAAACCCAATATATGCTGGTTGTCAGGGAGATCCGTCTTCAGCTCCACACACTGGATACGGCCAAATAAGGGTGATCTCTTTCTGTTTTCCATGCTTAGTGTGACACACACAATGCAAAGACTGAGCCTAAAGCAACATTTTCATGAAAAATATATATTATTAAATTTCATAGCCCAATATTCTAAAATTCTATGAAGCACCAGTGGGTTTAAGATGCTCATCATACTCCTGCAGCAAGGTAAGTTGCCCTCCATTAAGACCTATGAAGTCTAGTCAGGTACGGCTGTGTTAAACCAATAGCATAGAAAAACTGAAAAGTTAAAACTTACCGTATTTTTCGCTTTATAAGACGCACCGGATTATAAGACGCACCCCCAAATTTGGTGAAGGAAATGAGAAAAAAAAGTTTTTAATGTTTAATGTTAAATGGGGTCCGTCTTATAATGCCAGTGTCCGTCTTACAATCAGTATATGCCCCTCATCCTGTGTATATGCCCCCATCCTGTGTATGTGCCCCCCCATCCTGTGTATATGCCCCCCATCCTGTGTATATGCCCCCCATCCTGTGTATGTGCCCCCCCATCCTGTGTATGTGCCCCCCCATCCTGTGTATGTGCCCCCCCATCCTGTGTATGTGCCCCCCATCCTGTGTATGTGCCCCCCCATCCTGTGTATATGCCCCCCCATCCTGTGTATATGCCCCCCATCCTGTGTATATGCCCCCATCCTGTGTATGTGCCCCCCCATCCTGTGTATATGCCCCCCATCCTGTGTATATGCCCCCCATCCTGTGTATATGCCCCCATCCTGTGTATGTGACCCCCCATCCTGTGTATGTGACCCCCCATCCTTTGTATGTGCCCCCTATCCTGTGTATGTGCCCCCCCATCCTGTGTATGTGACCCCCCCATCCTTTGTATGTGCCCCCTATCCTGTGTATGTGACCCCCCATCCTGTGTATGTGACCCCCCATCCTTTGTATGTGCCCCCTATCCTGTGTATGTGCCCCCCATCCCCAACCCTATATGGCCATCTTCCCCCCCCAGACCCCCATGGCTCACCGAGGGGGGTACAGCTGCTCAGCGGGGGTGCCGGAGGGAGGTTCTCGTGGGGGACACAGCTGCAGGACCAGAGCAAGCAGAGATGTACCGGCAGCAGTAAGCGGTGGGCGCCGCCATGTTTTTGTGGCTGGCTGCATTCATTAACATTGCAGCCAGCGGTAGAGGCTTCAACAAAATGGCCGCGGCCATAATGGAGACCCGCGGCCATTTTAAAGCCTCTACCTCTACCGGCCGGCTACCACAACAAACATGGCGGCGCCCACCGCTTGCTGCCGCCGGTACATCTCCGCTGCTCCGGTCCTGCAGCGGTGCCCCCCACCCACCGGAACCTGCCTCCGGCATCCCCACTGGGCAGCTGCACCCCACAAACCCCCTTATAATGGTAATATTTAATGTTTAATTTTTTTTTTTTTTACATGCGCTTTTTAAGACGCACCCCCGTTCCCCCCCAAAGTTTGGGGGGAACAAAAGTGCGTCTTAAAAAGCGAAAAATACGGTAACTTTTACTGGCTCTATATTAAAAAGACATAGTTGTGTAGACCAAACGAAACAAAAAAGTGTGCATGCGTGACTGTGCATGTCAGTGTAGTGCTAAACTGAACCCCTCTTATTACCAGGGTTCACAGGTACTCAAGCTAGGTCGCGTCCAAATACCCTAGAGACGCTGGCAGGTGCCTGCTTTTTCGGTTTTGAGTTTCCCCTAGGATGCAGTCATCAGAGCAAACAATCCCATTAGGTAAACCCAGCCACATGCATTAGTGAAAAAACAGCTTGTATACTCCTATAGGGAGCGATCTCACCCAGCTGCGTCCACCTGTACACATGTATATGAGTCCACATAGCTCCGGATAACCTTCTGCTAGTGTTTTCCAGGCTGCTCAGGGCTCAGTGAATGTCATATAGCCACCATGTCATCTGATACGTTCCCTCCCGACGCGTTTCAGATCCCTCTTCTTCAGGGGAGTCATGGTACACATATAGGGATTAGTGTTCAAAGATACACATCCCTGTGCAGATGATGGCGATGGTGTCTGTAATAGACAGTGAATATCAGTTGCAGTACCATCATTATCCACAGTAACCCATGTGCAGCTCTGATGCTGCATGGTCTAGTACCTAATCAGGGACCCAATTAGGGTCTTCACTTGCCCAGTCTGGCCCCCTCAAGGTTGTGCAGCTGGAAATGCTGGTTTTATCATGCCCGGGCGGTCACATGGCGTGTCACGTGACCGGAAGTGACATCACAACGTGTCACTTCCTATTCCAGTAACCTGTGGAATGCAAGCTTGTGTTCCACCGATCACTTCCTGCCTAGTACGGATGACATTCACTGAGCCCTGAGCAGCCTGGAAAACACTAGTAGAAGGTTATCCGGAACTATATGGACTCGTATACATGCGTACAGGTGAACGCAGCTGGGTGAGACCGCTCCCTATAGGAGTATACAAGTTGTTTTTTCACTAATGCATGTGGCTGGGTTTACCTAATGGGATTGTTTGTTCTGATGACTACATCCTAGGGGAAACTCAAAACCGAAAAAAGCAGGCACCTGGCAGCGTCCCTAGGGTATTTGGACAGGACCTAGCTTGGGTACCTGTGAACCCTCGTAATAAGAGGGGTTCAGTTTAGCACTACACGGACTTACACAGTCACGTATGCGCACTTTTTTGTTTCGTTTGGTCTAGACAACTATGTCTTTTTAATATAGAGCCAGTAAAAGTTAAGCTTTAACTTCTCAGTTTTTCTATGCTAAATGTTAGGCCATGGGTTGAACTAGATGGACTTAAAGTCTTCCTTCAACCTTAAAAAAAACTATGTTACTATGTCATGGGCTGGGACCTTTATGTGCAGAAGTTGTGGGACAGCGGGCAGAATTGCTCTATTGAAAACAATATTATCTACAAAGTTACTCAATTAAGTGCCAAGTTTCATTACTACTATTAACATGTAAAGGTTTGGTGCCATGCTGTGTTTCTGAGGTCAGCATCTGAGATGGAGAAATTGAAGCCTTTCATTTTGTTCCACAGAGATTATAGCGGTACATAATAATATGAGCTTTTCCAGTATGATTCATTTCAACACTGTAACCTTGATCTTTAAATGTCACATTCTTAATTCTCATATGTAAGTGAGAACTAAAAAGTCTGCAGAGGGAATTATTAAAGGAAGTATATTAGAAAATAGCTTAGATTATAGGGATAAATTAGGTAGGAAGTTAGGAGAAAAATGCTTGGACTCAGTCTAACCCTTTAAGGCCGGCTTCACACCATGGTTTTGTGGTGTCAGGCTGTGTCCAGTGTTTTGCTACCGTAGATCCACCGGACACAGCCTGACAGCCCCATAGAAAACAGAACCGGAGGGTTAATATGCCCTCTGCTCCTGTTTTCTGCCGGAATCGGCAGTCCACAGCTGCAGGAGCTGTCCCGTGCTGAAATTTCAAAATCGGTTCTGAAATCTTAGTGGGGAGCTCAACAGGTGCTGAAGTTCAGCACTGGGCGCCACTGAACTTTAGCACCCGGCAGCTGGATCCGATTTTCTGTTGCATCTGGCACGATTCGGTGCCCATAGACTCCCATGTTAATGGGTGCCGGATCGCACCAGATCCGGGACGATCCGGTTTTGATTAACTTTTTGCCTCGAACACAAAAATGCTGCAAGCTCCGATTTTGTGTCCGGGACAAAAATCGAATGCAGCCGGACAGGGACAAAACCAGATGGCAAATCACTGCCATCCAGCCCTATCCGGCACCATACAGCGACATTATGTACAAAATCAGGTCCTGGGCTGTCAGGTTCACACCGGACAGCCCAGGACCTGATAAAACCGTGGTGTGAAGCCGGCCTAAACGGTATATGATGTCGGCAATCACTCCCTTTAACAGAGCAGCCCGAAAGATTAAAAGCAGCAGAATCGCCTGCAGGAGGGTGACCACTTCATGCAGCATTGGGTAGAACAGGAAGGTAGCTGTTAACCAACTACTACTGGTTTTTAGGCCCATAGTAAAAAAATAAAACAGTCCTCCTAGACACCAACCCCATTAAGTTTTGTAAAAACAAAATCCTATTCTCAGTACAGTATTATTTCCTCCAATATGTAAACTAATGACAGTCAGTAGTGCGAGAAGTCATAGGCTGCAATAAGCAGATCCAGATATGACATATCAATTGCATGACCGCTTTGTTGTTTAAATGTGATAGTTGTGTCCTAAACCAGTAATAAATGGTACAATATATATATTTACATAAGTTTGTTGCAGTATGTGGGGTGGCCCAAAAAGATTTTTTGCACAGGGGCCCCATGCAGGGGCGGACTGGCCCAGGTGGCAGGGGGGCAAGTGCCCCCTGGGCTGGTGGTATAGCCCTCATCTAGGGCCGCCCCCCCACAGAATTGGGCCGGCGGCACTTTTTGGCTGGCACTGCGAAAGTACAGCAGACACGGCGGGTGACACAGTGAGTGACCGGCGATAGCACCATGATAGCAGCATAGAGATTTCCCCCCCCAGGCCACCAAAAAGGTCTGACAGCACACCCCCCATTTTCCCCCGGGCCACCAAAAAAAGTCTGACAGCACCCCAAACCCCCCGCCCCCCTGGTCCTCACCTAAGAGCTGGCAGAACAAAGCTGCCACCCGGAGTCCCCATGCAGTCTGTGTCCGCCCCTGGCCTGAGAAGTGGGCAAAAAGCTGATTTCTCTAAGAAATATTACACAGTTCCTTATATTTTCTTCTACTATTGATTTAGGCAAAGTTTGTTGAACGATTAGTTCCTTTTTAAGCACCAAGATGTTTGCAATCACATTTGGGAGCAGGTTTGTCCTCGGGGTGCTAGTGTCATTTATTGTTCCTCTTTTTCTAACACTGTGGTTTAATGAACAAATATGCTTGTGATGATGATGATTTTGACCCTTTCCATATCGAGTACATTGTTATGTGCACATGTTGAGTATATGATTGCAGACATTTTTGCATCTCTTGGCAGGAAAAATGCAGCGGCAAAAACAGACGTTTTTGTTGGGGTTTTACATGCATTTTTACCTGCTTATTCAAATAGAAGTCAATGGGTGAAAAAACACTGCAAAAAAGCTGAAAGAAATGACATTCTGCAGATTATTTTCTGCACCAAATCTGAATTCTCATTGATTTTTCTGGCGTTAGGATTTGCTTGCAGTTTTGTGACAAATCTGCACTTTAAAACGCATCAAAATACGCAATGTGTGCCTGCTCAGTCATCCTTCGATCCTGGGGTCGAGGTCTCTTTCTATATAATTTCATGCCAGGCTCAAAAAGTGAAAAAGTGGGGGATTTTTTGCAGTGTAAAGGGCTTGTGCACATCAGTCGTTTTGTGGGCTGTTTTTTAGCGTTTTCCGTCAGCGGTTTCCGCTGAGTTTTATGTTAATTTATGTTAATCCTAGCCACCGGTTGGATTAACATGCTAGTCAATGGCTTTTAGAAAACGCTGTGTACATTAGAACGTTTTTTTTTCTTCTCCTTTCCAGTTCCTTCACCGGTTTTCCACGGTTTTCAAAGATAGAGCAAGTGACTTCTTTTGAGCGTTTTTCCAGCGGATCTAGCTTACAAGTGCACCAAAAACCAGTCTGGAAAACGCTAAGAAAAACGCCGGGGAAATCGCCAAGAACACGCTGTACAAACGCTATTAAACCGACTTTCTGAGAGAGAGAAAAAAAAACCTCAGTTTAAATGCTGCAGACAGGGAGAGAATGATTGGCAGCGGTAGGCAGATTACACAGGCAGGGGGTGTGAATCTGCCCTTGGCTGCAGCCCCTAGCCACCTCCTTAGTGGCTGTAGCATGTAAGTTTTATAACTGTATTATCTCGGGGTACAGGGCTGCTCAAGTGCTGGGGGACCCCTTGTCTGCATGCTGCAGACATGCTGCATCCAGTGCTGTAATTACATCACCATGCCTGCTTTGGTGACAGGTCCTCTTTAAGATGTTTACTCACAGTTCCATTGTTCCAGGTTACAGCAGTCGTCACCGTTGCAACAGCTCGCTGAGCGCTGAGTTCTTGGAGGAGGGGATCCAGCTAACTCCCGGGTAGTTTGGTGGTACTTAACCGGTACCCCCTTCCACTGTCCTCCCTCAGTCATCTCTTTCTGCACTTGCTTCGCCCTCCTGCCCTGAGCCTCACACACAGAGCCCCGTGCCAGTGGCCGCGGGCCTTTGTAGTGCAACTTCTCTCTTAGTCTATTCTCTCTTAGTCCCTTTTCGGCAGGTGTGTGCGATTTTGGCTGTGGCACTTAGAGATACCGCAGCCTCCAGGTTGGTTACTGAGCCTGGTCCCTCCATACCATTTCGGACAATGTGGATGCACCGCCGGGTGGACTGCTCACTACACGGACCCCTTCTGTATTCGGGAGCACTCTCTCTCTATCGACTCCACCATCAGATCTTGTCTCTCCCAGGTCTCGGGACGAGCTTCCACTGGCTCCAATCCCCAGGACACCTCGTTCTGGCTCTTGTCCTTCTCTGACAGGCTCTCTGACCCTCACAGACTCCTGCAGCTCTTGCCAGCCACCCACCAACTGCCTTCTAGATGTTTCTACTGGTCCTTTTATACTGTCTGTCACATGTCCTACGTCACTAATATACATCCTCCCTGACTTCACTCCCTCCTGGATGCTCCCCTTAACTCTGTTCTCCACCCATCCCTTCTACCTTGGTTCCTTCTCTCCAGCCAGGATCAGGGACTGTACTCTCCCTTAGGATCAATCTCGCCCTAACCTGACCTGGAGTGGTGTAGAGCTGGTTATTGGTGTCTGGTACCAGTCAGTGTTCCCTCCTTACCCGAGAGTGGTGTACTACACATCTGGCTGGGGTGCAGTACCTCTGTGGCGACTGGATCCACAGGGGCGCTACATTACACCCACTCCACATAGCCCAGCTCTGGTACTATGTGGTGGGATGGAACTATGAAGGGACGGGGTTATATGCAGGGGTGGAGATATGGAGTGGGCATGGCTAAGTGTAAGGGTGGAGCTTTAAAGGGGCAGAGCTAAGATACATACATACATTATCTTATTTGAGCGATAGTACCATATATGGGCATTGCGCCCTGGCAGTGTCGGGCTCTACAGCTAGTACAGTCTAATGCAGCCTCATAGCCCTCCATATAGCATAATGCAGCCTCATAGTCCTTGATACAATATAATGCACCCCCATAGTCGTCGATATAGTATACTGCAGTCTCATAACTCTCCATGTATTTTAATTCTCCCCCATAATCTTCTGACCACTGTGTACTCACTTTAAAAAAAATCTTTTCTCACCTCTCTCGGTTCCCCCGCTACTCCAGTCTACCTGCGAAAACTGAAAACAGTGCCAGTGTTTATTCTACTGTGGAGCGCAAATAGCAGGAAGTGCCATCTATTCCTAGTGTGGAGGAGGTGGCATCAGCATGTTATATGCGTGTGTTTCTCAGTGGATCGCTGGTGGTGAAGGAAAGTGATGAGCGGGAGCGGTGGCGGTGGACAGGTGGACTGTCCCTAGGAGGCAGGGGGATCCATGACACATGGGCCCCATAACGACTGTGTGCTCTGCCGCGCAGGGCCATGGATGTGTGTCCTCGTGGGCACACATCCATGTGAAGCGGGTGCTGGGTTTGGCAGGCATAGGTCCCTGTGTCTCCGGGCCCCGTCACTGCTGCGACCCCTATTGTTAAACCCCCGTTTGCATTTATAATAAGGTATAGCAGTGTTATATGCAAGATGTTTCGTAAGGGAGTTTTGCCCAGCAACAGACAGCAGGGTAATCTGTTGGGGCTAGCTGACAATTGGAGGAGTTAGATTCGAGGGTGACAGTTTCCTTGTAGAATGGGACCCTGCTAGTAACTAGTACGGATGTACAGTTTGTGAAGTCATCGAGGCCACATGCAGTGAGTCACTTGTTGAAACTGTAATGTGGAGACCAGAATGAGATAGTGTGATCCAAATGTGCTGACTGACCAAGACACAAATTGAGAAGCACTGTCTTGACTAGATACCAATCGTCTAGCAAAGTGACCCCCAAGCCGGAGAGGGTTCAGTGGATCAGACGGTAGTGACAAAACTGCATCTCAGGGAGATAATAGGTCAGAATGGAATTGTTTGTGAAAGATGTCAGCTTTACTGGGCAAGACTTCTGTAAGGGCCTTTTGACATCACGTTTTTGCTCCGTTTGGAAGCAATGAGTTTTTTTTCAGGTGCAAAAACTCAGTAAAAACGCATGCGTTAACGCACCCATAGACTTGTATAGGAAAACGCATGCAAACGTGGTAAAATCGCATTGTAAAACGCGGTTGCGTTTGAACGCATGCATTTCTACCCAGTGCACAGGGAAACGTTGCTGGCAACATTTCCTGTGCGAGGGTTAAGAACGCATGTGTTTAAACGCAATCGAGTTTTGCAATGCAATTTTACCACGTTTGCATGCATTTTCCTATACAAGTCTATGGGTGCGTTAACCCGTGCGTTTTTACCTCATTCGTATGTGTTTTTGCACATTAAAAACGTAATGCGTCCAAACAGATCAAAAACCTGATGTGCACTTAGCCTTATGCTAGGGTCACACTTGCGTTTTTTTTTTTTCCATCCTGATCCGGTTTTGAGCATTAAAAATGCTCAAAACCGGATCCGGATCTGCAGCCCATAGGCTGCAATACAAAAACTGGATTGCCCAAATGGCAATCCGGTTACCGGATCCGGTTTTGCAGCCTTCGGTAAAAATTATGCAGGCTGCATTTTTCAGAGCGGTTGCAAAACCGGATCAGTTTATTTTAACATGGGCGCCTATGGGAACCGGATTTGGTACTGCAAGGTACATAAATGTACCTTGCGGTAACGGATCCGGTTCTGGATCCGGTTTTGAAAATTGCAATAATTCTCATTCCAAAACCAGATGCATTAATGCATCCAGATCCGGAATGAGGATTGCATTTTGACAAATTTTAAGAAGTATGAAGGCACAGTCCAATACCGCATCCAGTAATGGATGGGGTTACTGGATTGTGCATTTTAAGTGTGACCCTAGCCTAAGCGTCTGCGAGAAAAATGCTCTTCACTGATCCTATGAAAATCCCCTACTGCCCTCCCCTACAGGGAGAAGAGGCCTTCACATGGGAGCATTTGGGTGCATGACGATATATTCTCGCCTTAGAGCTCTGATCCCTGTACCCACTCATCTATGAGAAGAGACGTGGAGCCAGAAATACAAAATAATTATTGTCACGGACTGCACTGGGTTGTGTTTGGCGGCAGCAGACCGCTGGTCACTATGCAACACATGAGTCAGGAGGGGCCCCCCGCCATCACACTTTCAATTGTATCTCACTGTTC
Organism: Allobates femoralis; assembly: GCA_033576535.1. Lineage (NCBI taxonomy): Eukaryota > Metazoa > Chordata > Amphibia > Anura > Aromobatidae > Allobates > Allobates femoralis. The sequence goes on from JARQOC010000003.1 coordinate 774,801,286, forward strand.
CCTTCATCATTCTCCTGCTGGATCTGAGCTCTGGTGTCTCAGCACAGCAAGCGGTGACTTAACTTCTGTGCCGTGCTGTGCTGAGATGTGCAGAGTGTCAGAACGCTCACGGAGAATGGAAACAGCATGGAAACCGAGGAGAGGTGAATCGTTATTTATTTCTGTAATCAGTGAGTACACAGAGGCCAAAGGTCTATGGGATATGCATTAAACGATACGAAGGACTATGGGGGATACAGGGGCGGACCTACCGCGGTGCAGCTGGTTAAGCTGCACCAGGGCCCCGACCGGCTAGGGGGCCCCTCAGGCACCTGTAGGGGGGCCCCTCCACCTCCCTGCAGGGGGGCCCGGAGACTGCGACAGTGTGTCAGAGGAGAGGTGCAGCCGCGGGAAGCTCCCTGTTTCCCACAGCTGATCCCTCCCCACCTCTCCTCTATACTCCCTGGTCATGCCGGAGACACGGGTGGCAGCCCATACTCGCCAGCAACTCCTCACCTGGGACTGCAGCATGACTTACCGCACCCGCTCCTCACTAGCACCCACCCTTTCCCCCTTGCTCCTCACCAGCAACTTCCCCCCCCGCCCCCTTACCTGGGACGGAACCAACTGCACCAGGGCCCACACGGCTCCAGGTCCGCCACTGGGGGGATATATAATAGCATACAGTCATGGCCAAAAGTTTTGAGAATGACACCAAAATTATATTTTCACATGATCTGCTGCCCTCTGGTTTTTATTTGTGTTTATGTGATGTTTATATCACATACAGAAATATAATTGCAATCATATTATGAGTACCAAAAGGTTATATTTGACAGAATGAGTTAATGCAGCAAGTCAATATTTGCAGTGTTGACCCTTCTTCTTCAGGACCTCTGCAATTCTCCCTGGCTGCTCTCAATCAACTTCTGGACCAAATAGCAGTCCATTCTTGCATAATCAATGCTTGCATTTTGACAGAATTTGTTGGTTTTTGTTTGTCCACCCGTCTCTTGAATGATTGACCACAAGTTCTCAATGGGATTAAGATCTGGGGAGTTTCCAGGCCATGGACCCAAAATCTCTATGTTTTGTTCCCTGAGCCATTTAGTTATCACCTTTGCTTTTTGGCAAGGTGCTCCATCATGCTGGAAAAGGCATTGTTGGGCACCAAACTGCTCTTGGACGGTTGGGAGAAGTTACTCTTGGAGGACATTCTGGTACCATTCTTTATTCATGGCTGTGTTTTTAGGCAAGACTGAGTGAGCCGATTCCCTTGGCTGAGAAGCAACCCCACACATGAATGGTTTCAGGATGCTTTACAGTTGGCATGAGACAAGACTGGTGGTAGTGCTCACCTCTTCTCCGAATAAGCTGTTTTCCAGATGTCCCAAACAATCGAAAAGGGGATTCATCAGAGAAAATGACTTTACCCCAGTCCTCAGCAGTCCACACCCTGTACCTTTTGCAGAATATCAGTCGGTCCCTGATGTTTTTTCTGGAGAGAAGTGGCTTCTTTGCTGCCCTCCTTGAAACTAGGCCTTGCTCAAAGAGTCTCCGCCTCACAGTGCGTGCAGAAGCACTCACACCAGCCTGCTGCCATTCCTGAGCAAGCTCGGCACTGCTGGTAGTCCGATCCCGCAGCTGAAACAGTTTTAAGATACGGTCCTGGCGCTTGCTGGTCTTTCTTGGGCGCCCTGGAGCCTTTTTGACAACAATGGAAGCTCTCTCCTTGAAGTTCTTGATGATGCGATAGATTGTGGACTGAGGTGCAATCTTTCTAGCTGCGATACTCTTCCCTGTTAGGCCATTTTTGTGCAGTGCAATGATGGCTGCACGTGTTTCTTTAGAGATAACCATAGTTAACTGAGAGAAACAATGATACCAAGCACCAGCCTCCTTTTAAAGTGTCCAGTGGTGTCATTCTTACTTAATCATGACTGATTGTTCGCCAGCCCTGTCCTCATCAACACCCACACCTGTGTTAATGGAACAATCACTAAAACGATGTTAGCTGCTCCTTTTAAGGCAGGACTGCAATGATGTTGAAATGTGTTTTGGGGGTTAAAGTTCATTTTCTAGGCAAATATTGACTTTGCAAGTAATTGCTGTTAAGCTGATCACTCTTTAGGACATTCTGGAGTATATGCAAATTGCCATTAGAAAAACTGATGCAGTAGACTTTGTTAAAATTAATATTTGTATCATTCTCAAAACTTTTGGCCATGACTGTATGGGGGACTATTCAGTGCATTACAAAAATAGAGGCCTATGAGGTGCCTTATGTTAAATAGGGACTATGGGGTGTGCATTATAATACATGGAAGACTATGGGGAGCGCATTATATTATACAGAGGACTAAGGGGTGCATTATATGGCTGACTATAGGATGTGCATTATTATATGTGGACTATGGAGAGTGCATTATAATATATACAGGACTATGGGGTGCCCTGTAATATATGGAGGACTATGGGGGTGCATTATGATATATAGAAGACTATGCAGTTCATTACTGTATTTTTCAGACTATAAGAAGCACCCAGATTATAGAGGAGAAAATAGGGGGGAAAAAATCAAGCACAAAAGTGGTTATAATGCACTGTTATGGGAGGGGGGGGTCTGCTGCTGACACATAATGGGGGTAATGTCCCCATCCTGGGCCCCTTCCAGGTAATACATGTTCCCCATCCTGGATATAGTCCCCCATCCTGGTATATAGCCCATCCATTCTGGATATGGCCCCCCAATTCTGGTACATGGCCCCCCATCCTGGCGCACACCCATAAATAAACGATGTAATACAACACTCCGTCACTCCCCTGCTTACAGCACCATGATGTCCTCCTGTCTGTCTCGGGCATTTGATCATGTGAGCGTCACAGCACAGTGACGTCATCGCTGCACGCCCCACTCACAGAATCAGATGCCTGTGTGGTGTGTGGCGCCCCTGCGACCAGGAGGCCACATAGGGAAATGCAGCCAGGTAGGAGGAAAAGACAGTTTGCACCACAAACACCCTCACAGACATCCTACACACCACTAGGAGGCAGCACGCAACCCGGAGCCCGGAACTCTAGGCGGGAAGGGGTGGTGGGTTTAGAGGACAGTGGGTGGGACAGCATGTAGGTCAGGTGACAGAAGGTAGAAATAGAGGAAGAGGAGGAGGAAGGGGTCAGTAAGCAGTAGTAAGCTGGAGTAGGCTGAACAGCACAAATCAGCAGTAGGCTGAGAAGCAAAGACCGAGCTGAAAAGACCAGAGTAGGCCAGAGGGTGCCGAGCAGAAAGAAGGAGGCACACGTTCTGGAGGAGTGGGGCTGATGGAGAGGCAGAATCCAAAGCGCCAGAGAAACCATGGAGAGAAAGCACATCCATAGCCAGCACCCCAGGAGTGTGAGAAAAGAGAAGGACCAGCAGCACTGGGTCCTAGGAATACGGCAGCATTGACCAACTCCCGGCAGAGTATCCTTCCCTACTGAAGCCAGAATCACACGGGGCAGAGGGAGCCTGATAGTGCCTTGCAGGAGAGGACTATTGGAGGCTAGGCGGACTGCAGAGACTCGGCTCTGACGGGGAACTGAAGATTTACCCGGTATCCCCAAATTCACCGACGGGGAGCTCCAATTCTAGGTTGGAGTTCCCGCCTAAAGGACAGACAGCTCAGTGGCAACTACGAGGACCCACCGCTACACTGTTCGGAAACACACACAGAGACAGACAACAAAGCCTGGAAGGGACCATAGAGAAAGTGATGGGTCACAGAGTAACAACCTGGCTGCAGGGAGTTTAAAGGAACCCGGAGTAGAAAGTCTGTAACCCGTGTAAGAGAACTGTAACTTGAACTGTTGTACTGAGAAAACTGCACAGTAAACCTGGTGAACCCTGCTACTGACTCCTGTGTATGATTCTCTGCAGACAGAACTTGACGATACCTTTGCACCCTTGTCTGGGATTGATTTCTTCCAGCAGGACCGCAGAAAGGTCCCACCTGGAGAGCCACAGCCTGTCAGCTCTACACACTGGCTGGAAGAAGGCTGCAGCATCAGGAAAGTAAGTGAACTGCACCTATTGCAACCCTCCATCATAACCATCATACACCTCAACTATCACTGCCCCGGGGAACCCAGCTCTACCCGTGGAGAGCTATTCCATCTACAGCTGCCTAACATCATCCCCGGAGGTTCTGCAGCGGCGGTGGTCCCATCATTGACCACACCCCATGGATGGTGTCACGACAAACTTTAATCCATTCTACATATCCCCTTTTACTTGTGTGGGCCCGGGACACGGTCCGGACCAGGATCTCCGTGACATCCCCCCAACAACGACCCGGTCCAGTACCAAGTACCCGTCCCAGTGGGCTCCACAGGTGCCCCTGTGGATCCAGTTGCCACAGAGGTACAGCACCCCAGCCAAAGGTGTAGTACCCCACTCTCGGGTAAGGAGGGGACACTGACCGGTATCCAGATACCCAGGCCAACACTACACCACTCCAGGTCAGGGTTAGGGTGAGATAGCTACTATGGGAGAGCACAGTCTCTGATCCTGTCTGGAGAGGAGGAACCAAAGTAGAAAGGATGGGTGGAGAGTAGAGTTTAGGGAGCACCCAGGAGGGAGTGAAGTTAGGGAGGACACACATTAGTGACGCAGGACATGTGACTGACAGTATAAAAGGACAAGGGAAAGATCTAGAAGACAATTGGCGGGTGGCTGACGAGAGCAGAAGGAGTCTGAGGGTCAGAGAGCATATCAGAGGAAGAACAACATCTGAGATAGGAATGTTCAAGGGACTGGAGCCGGTGGGAGCTCGTCCTAAGATCTGGCAGAGACGAGACATGACAGAGGAGTCGTGAGAGAGAAAGGGGTGCTCCCGAAGACAGAAAGGGTCCCAGGGGACCGGGTACTGAGCAATCCACCTGGGGATGCCCACATCCGCATCAAGTATAACCGTGTGGAGGGACCAGGCCTCAGAGTAGGGGGACCATGCCCCAGATTAGTGGAGAAGAACCTAGCTCAGCTAGCAACCCGGACGCTGTGGTATCTCCAAGTGTCTCAGCCAAAACCACGCATATCCACCAAAAAGGTGGCCACATAGGATCCAAGGGACTGAGAAAGCGAGAGAAGTTGCCCTGGAAAGGCCCGCAGCCACTGGCTTGGGGCTCTGTGTGAGCAAGGCGCAAGGCAAGAGGGTGAAGCAAGCGCACAGTGAAACGACTTTGAAGGGACTGAGGAAAGGCGTACCGGCTAAGTGCCACTTCATTGCCCGGGAGTAGCTGGATCCCCTCCTCCAAGAACTCTGTGCTCAGCGGGCTGTTACACAGTGACGATTGTTGTAGCCCAGAACAACAGACTGTCAGTAAAGACCTTGAGACTGCATCCCTCTGTGTTTGTGAACTTTATCGCCGCGCCATTCGCCTTGCACTGTAGCATCAGTACCAACTCACCCAGTAACATCTGCTGCCCTGGGGTTAACCCTACCCATGAAGGGTTTACCGACTCAGCTGCATTGTCACCAACCCCGTAGGAACTGTATAGCAGTGGCGGCCATCACTAGCCACCACCCGCGGGTGGCGTCATGTGAACAATTTGTATCCCCTGGTCCCACATCCAGTAAACCCCGTAATAGCAAGCAAGACGTCCCCAAAGTCGACCAGAGGCCCCATCAGAAATGACCGCCCCGGGGCCATGGACCAGGTCACGCCACTGTGACATCCCCGACAGCGTCAGGCCTCGGCTCCGAGGCCCCCACGGGATGGATCATCTGGTACACACAGGAGGACATAGCGATGCTGCAAGCAGGGGAGCGACAGAGAGGTGAGTTACATCGTTTATTTTTTTTTGTGTGCGCTATGATGGGAGGCTATATACCAGGATGGGGGGGCAAGTACACTTTGGTTAATGTAATATGCTGTGCATATTACATGAGCCTAATGAGCAGCCCCATGTGACCAGCAGCTGCTTCTGCAGCCCACTCCAGAGCCACTGTTCCCCCCAGCACAGCCCCATTCCAGCACGGCCCCGTATATCCAGACTATAAGACGCACCCTCACTTTCCCCCAAAATTTGGGAGAAAAAAAGTGAATCTTATAGTCCGAAAAATATGGTATATTATATTGCTGACCATGGAGAGTGCATTAATATATATGGAGGACTATGGAGGGTGCACTATTTTATATGGAGGAATATGGGGGCTACCTTATAAATACATGGGGGACTATCGATTGTATTATAACATATGAAGGACTAGGGAATGCATTATAATAGATGAAGGACTATGGGGTACATCTATTATATAATCACGAATGGGATTTTTGCCCCTTTTGAGTCCGCTCACGCTGCGAGTCAATGTCGTCATGTGGATACGACCGAAGCATTGGCCGCGCAGCGGCCATTGCGAGTAGTTCTAAGGCGACTCGCTATGCCCGCGCAGCGGGCATGGCGAGTCGCCTTAGCAGTGCGAAGCATTGGCCGCGAAGCGGCCATTGCGAGTCAGAGACTCGCTCTGCTA
>JARQOC010000003.1:774807873-774827557 GCA_033576535.1 Allobates femoralis
ACATACTATATAGAGGACTATGGGTGTATTATGTATTATGGAGGACTATAGGGGGGGTGCGTTATACTGTTTGGAGAGATAGTGGGGGTTGTTAAAGTCCAATAGGGTCACTATTCATTGCCACAGTACTTGGAGAGGTTACAGCCTGCCACGACTATTCTGTCATCCCACCACCACCATAGCTGCCGCCTCACCTCCACTACCAGAGCTGTATATATTTATAGCATGTTTACCTAAAGCTCTTTAAAAGCTATGAGATATATATGAATGTGGGCTCAAACCCTTTTTGTTTTTTTAAGGCCCTCATGGTTTCTCTCCACAGTCTGTTCCCCCTTTGTTCTATGTATGATGGCAATTAACTGTTTGAGGACAACAGAAATTAGAAAAAGGAATGACAAGATGACAGGATAACTTGTACGGAACAAATAGAGAAGTTAAAGTATATATCGAGATACTATAAGGAAGTAGGAAAAGAAATAAGAAGTCCTTTGATGTCTCATGGAATATGGCAATGTGGTTTTTAACCCTTCATCCTCCCTACTTTAATGTTCTGAGATAACGACCTTTGGGTTTTCATTGGCTGTAAGCCATAATCATCAACATTTACAGAAATAAACACTTGAAATAGATCACTCTGTTTATAATGACTCTACTGTATATAATATATGTGTTTCATTTTATGTATTGAATTAGTGAAATAAATTAAGTTTTTGATGATATTCTAATGTATTGAGATGCACCTGTACTTGCAGTCACATGGCTGCCTGTTCTCGCTGCCAGCACCGGCCAATCCTGACAGTGCGTGCTGTATGGATTAAAAAGTCTGCAGTCACAGAGTGACTAAAGTGAATGCAGACTTGTGCACGAGCTGGAACATCCCCTTTAAACTGTTTAAGCGTTGAAAAGTAACAGGTCATACTGGTTATTATTTGTTATGTTACTGCATACCTTTTGTTTTCTTACTTGACAAGGCCTGATGGGAGTGTACTGTATCATGTATCCATAGCCAAACAGATTGTCCCTATCAAATACATTGGACTGCAGTTCAGTATGGTGCAGTGAGCCAAAGGCCCAAAGAGCTGTAAAAAGCTGCCGATCATTGAGTCTGATCACTGAAATCATTGCGCCACTTGTTATCAGTGGCCACACAGTTCGGTGTACCGGCTCATTAGTAAGTCTAATGGTACCGTCACACACTAGAATATAGGTGAACGAGATCGTTAGCTATGTCACCTGACAGCGATCCTTTTGATATCGTTAGTGCGTTGTCACACGCAAGGATATCGTTAACTATCTGAAATTCGGCAACGCTCCAGCTAATTGGAGAAGAACGTTTGAACGATGTTACAAAGCGGCAGGAATAGGAGAATTGTGAACGACATCGTTCAAAAAGGTGTCACACTGAACCATGTTGCGGCTTCCCAGAACGTTAATTGGACGACGAACTATAGATTTGAGGTCCGGATCTCAAATTTTGGATGAACGGTCCAAAAATTTTTCTTTCCTACATCGTTCGTTCACACGCAATGACGCACTAACAATATCGTTTGAACGGTCACAAATCCGTGACGTTTCAATGATATCATTAACAAGATCCTAGCGTGTGAAGTGGCCATTAGGGTCTGCTCTTCAGTGGTATATTGTGTCATAGATGTTGTCTTAAAGGGAACCTGTCACCCGATTTTAAGCCCCTACTCTATCTCTAGCTGTCCCTACACCTTCCTAGCAGCTCCCTATCTATCCCTTTCTTAACTAAAGTGTCCCTATGAAAGATGTGTAAAATAAGTATAAACTTACTGCAGTCACCGAGGTTGGGGGACTGGGTAGGCGTGGCCTCAGCTCCTTCAGCACACCTCCTGGTTGTAATGCACGCCCCGCTGGGCGGCATTATTCTGGGTCCTCTCTGCCCCATTAATTGGAATCTCCCGCCCTCTACACCTCTTTGCACCGGCCGGGAGTCACATCCGGCGCCGTGCATTATGGGCCGTCACGTGATCGGCCCTAGAGCATTATGGGCCGTCACGTGATCGGCCCTAGTGCATTATGGGTCGTCACGTGATCAGCCCTAGTGCATTATGGGCTTGATCACGTGATCGGCCCCGGCTTCAATAAGCGCATTGCGCATGCGCGGAGCCGATCACGTGATCAAGCCCATAATGCACTGGGGCTGATTACATGATCGGCCCCATAATGCACTAGGGCCGATCACGTGACGGCCCATAATGCACCGCGCCGGATGCGACACCCGGCTGGTGCAAAGAGGTGTAGAGGGCGGGAGATTCCAATTAATGGGGCTGAGTGGACCCAGAATAATGCCGCCCAGCGGGGCGTGCATTACAACCAGGAGGTGTGCTGAAGGAACTGAGGCCACGCCTACCCAGTCCCCCAACCACAGGGACTGCAGTAAGTTTATACTTATTTGACACATCTTTCATAGTGACACTATAAATAAGAAAGGGATAGATAGGTAGCTGCTAGGAAGGTGTAGGGACAGCTAGAGATAGTGTAGGGCCTTAAAATCGGGTGACCGAGTCTTTAAGGGAACCTGTTTAAATCGGCAACTACTTAAATACAAAGAAAAAAAAAGGCTATGTGTCATGCTCTGCACAGTAAAGGATTGTCAGGACAAATTCTACACCTGTTTTTAGAACAGGAATTGTAACTCGCAGTTGTTGTTTTATTCATATATTTCAAGTAAGGGAAAATAAGAGAAATAGTACAACTCAGCCAGAGCCCTTACCCTGCCAATGATGTATTTCATATGTTCTTGGAGGGTAGCAACTCAATTGTCAAGAGTAGCATTGTAGCATGTCCTATCTACTAATGACCGTATCTCAACCTGAAGCAGGAAGCACTCAGAAAGCACCCCAATAGGGCCTGGTACTAAGCGGGCTGTTCCAGGACAGGCAGCTGCAATGGGACACAGGTTAGAGTAAGGAAGGCATACCACGGGAGACTCCTAGAGACCCTGCAGCCCACTGTGACTACCTGGCCGGCTATCCTTACTTAACAACCCTCGTGGTCCCTGCCCCTCCTGTACCTGTACGTCCTGATCGCCTAGATTTAGTGTACTTGTTCTTGTCTCCCTCATCCTCATGTAAAGCGCCATGGAACCTAATGGCGCTATATAAATAAATAATAATAATAACAACAACGGTTGTCTTCTGTGAACTGTACCACCACCAGCATTGTTCCAGTAAAGTACCCTGGTAGAGTGACAGAGTCTCCGTGTAATTATTTCCTCGCTGCACTGGAACTTATCTATCTCCATCATCAGCACTTCCATCAGTACAGGTGCATCCCTGCCCCGGAGGGCCAGCTCCACCTGCAGGGAGCTGTACCATCTCGGCTGCTGTACCATCGCCTTCCGGAGGTCTGAAGCGGCGCAGGTGTTACATCACCAGAATATGCGGGTGGCGTCACGATAAATTTATAAACTTTTATTCCCATTCCAACTACCCCTTTTTAGTCGACCACCAGGGCCACAGGTCTGTGCAGGCCACCAGTGACATCCCTACTGCAGCAGAGGGCCCAGATACCCTAGTCCCCATACCCTGGGTTAGTCAATCTCTGGCGTCACGAACAGGATCCCGTACCCGATGCTACTGGGTACTGTGTGCCTTTGAACTTTTTGGCCGAAAAGAACTTTCACCGCCGCTATACGGCACTGAAAATGGGTTCCCGCCATTTTACTGGGAACCCCAAAATGGCGGTCTAACCATGTGAAAGACAATGCACAGGACAATGTACAGGCCCAGGGGTGTGCCCCAGCTCCTTGCCATGGGATGGCCTAACCAGAGGCGCGAAACTGTTTGCCCGCCCCTATGGCCGCCAATCAACCAAGGGGGCGGGTCAAAGGAAGTGACCGAGGGGAACCGTCAAAAAGCCAACAGGAGACATACCGGAAGAGAACGACACAAGGAAGAGTGTCTAACACCCGGTGTAATGGCAATCCCATCCCAGCACTCCCACACACCCACCTAGGCAGATGGTAAGGGCCCATACCCTAAGGGGGAAGGGGGAAGTTAGGTGAGGAGGGAGGTAGAAAAACGGGGAATTCTAAGTTTGCTTCGAGGAACGAAGGAGCACGGGAGCCCTGAGAGAAGGGGACTCCGAGAGAGGGGGCCTGGAGAGAGAGAGAACAGGCAGCCCAGACTGAAGGAGGGGACCCCCCAGATTGGAGCGACCATACTCCGGGAGGGAACCCTGGTTCATACACCGGAGTGCCGGTTCCGAAGACGCAGCAAAGGGAGTTCAGCCCCTGAGTTGTAACACCGGTCGTCGATGGTCCGTCTACCGGCCCTGACACCTTGTCTCAAGGAAACCAGTCACACCAGGATAACCCACCGGGGTCGAGTTCCAGTGCAGGAGACAGGAGAGCAGGAAGCCGGGACACTCAGAAAGCACCCCAATAGGGCCTGGTACTAAGCAATCAGTTCCAGGACAGGCAGCTGCAATGGGACACAGGTTAGAGCAAGGAAGGCATACCACGGGAGACTCCAAGAGACCCTGCAGTGCACTATGACTACCCGGCCGGCTATCCTTACGTAACAAAAGGTTGTCTTCTGTGAACTGTACCACCACCAGCATTGTTCCAGTAAAGCATCCAGGTAGAGTGACAGAGTCTGTAATTATTTCCCCGCTGCACTCAGGGGTGATCCTAGCCTCTCTGCTGCCTGAGGCGAACTTTAAAACGGCGCATTCCCCCCTTCCCCCCCCCGCCACAAACAAGGACGTCAGCACCATCACACACATGCAAGAATTACATAGAAGAATCCAGAATAAGGATCATTAATGGCAATGGCAGCTTGGCACAAGCTGCAGTCACACAATGGTGTCTGCAGCCTTATAGCACAGGAGGCAGCACTGATTGCCACCTATTATCTATGACGCACCTACAAAACGCTGGGCAGCTCCAATGTGATCACTGCCTGGCACTGACTAGTCAGACATGTCACCATGCGTCACCATCCACACATAGAACGACCTGCAGTCTGAGCATCAACAAGCCGCTACTGCACTAAGCTGGTAAAATGGCGTGTCTTCCCCAACAGACCACGCCTCCTCCTGAAACGCTTAGCTAATCACAAGCACCGCACATGGGGCTGTTCGGAGCTAATACCCTGTTTCCCTGAAAATAAGACACCGTCTTTTATTAATTTTTGCCCCCAAAGAAACGCGATGTCTTTTTTTCAGGGGATGTCTTATCTCCATGAAGAATTCACATTTATTGATGAACAAAAAAAATGAACATTTATTACATAATGTAGAGTAATTGTCATCACAGACCAGCATAACCAAACTGTGTCATCCATCATTCATCTGCATCCCCCATCATCCCTCAATATCCCCCTGCAGCCTCCATCATCCATCTGCAGCTTATATCATCCCCCAATGTCCCCCTGCAGCCTCCATCATCCCCAAATGTCCCCCTGCAGCCCACATCATCCTTCTGCAGCCTCCATCATCACCCAATGTCTCCCTGCAGCCTCCATCATCCATCTGCAGCCCCCATAATCTCCCAATATCCCAATCATCCTTCTACAGCCTCCATCATCCCGCAATATCCCCCTGCAGCCCCCATCATCCATCTGCAGCCCTCATCATCTCCCAATATCCCCATCATTCTTCTGCAGCCTCCATCATCCCCCAATGTCCCCTGCAGCCCCCATCATCCATCTGCAGCACCCAACATCCCACAATGTCCCCCTGCAGCCCACATGATCCATCTGCAGCACCCATCATCCCCCAATGTGGGAGCAGGAAAGAGGACAAGTGCCGACCAACCGGCGGGAGAATCGATCTTTCATTGCCCCCATAAAGTATGATGCTACCAAAAGTGTCCCATTAACACTAGGATCCCCCCACAGTGAATTCCTCCACAGGACCCTCCACACGTACCATACGGTACCCCCCAACTACTCTGGCACAGTATGATCCCCAACTGTGACCCCCTCACAGCCCTCCATATAGTATAATGGTCCCTAATCCTCTTCACACTGTATAATAGACCCCAACACAGCCCTCAAATAGCCCCCCATAAAGTATAAAAGCTCCATCATTGCCCTGCAAGTATTATCCTGCCCCCACAGAGCCCTCCAAATATTGTAATGACTTCCATATAGTATAATTGGCTCCATATACACGCACCCCCATAGCCCTCCATATAATATAATGCACCCCCATAGACAATGCACCCCATAAAATTTTCCATATATTATAATGCACCCCATAAACCTACAAATATTATAAAGCACTGCCATAGCCCTCCATAGGATATAATGCACCATGCATAGTCCTCCAAATACTATAATGCATCCCCCACAGTCAATATAGCACCCCATATATAGCACCACCCATATACAGCACAGTACCCCTATATACAGCACCCCAATATACAGCACAGCTGCCCCATAAACAGAATAGCACCCCCATAAACTTCACAGTACTCCCATAGACCACACAGAAGCCCAATATTCAGTTCATCACCCCCATAAACAGCACAGTAACCCCACAATACAGCACCCCCATATACGGCACAGCACCCCCATATACGGCACAGCACCCCCATATACAGCACCCCAGACCCATGTACAGCAGCCCCACATAGAGAGCACCCTGATATACAGCAGAGCCCCCATATACAGCATCCCTGCCCCATATACAGCACCCCCACATAAAGCAGAGCTCACCCATATACAGTACCCCCATATACAGAGCCCCTCCATATACAGCACCCACATATACAGCAAAGCCCTCCCATATACAGGGCTCCTCCATATATAGCTCCCCCATAAACAGCAGAGCCCCCACATATACAGCACCCTCATATACAGCAGAGCTCCCCCATATACAGCACCCCCATATACAGCACCCCAGGCCCATATACAGCAGAGCCTCCCCATATACAGCACCCCCACATACAGCAGAGTCCCCCATACAGCACCTCGAATCCCAATGAACACAGGGTCACTTGATGCAGAGGTAGAATGACTGCTGGATTGACCAATCATCACACTCCCTGGCTGGAGGGGGCGGATGCTGAGGAAGCAGAGCCAATTGCTGCTGTATTGAAAGTAAAAGCAGCCATGAGCCTCCTCCCTCCCCAGTCCCAACCGCAGCTGCTCCAGTCATTGACAACACACACAGGATTGCAGGAGCACGGCAGCATGTGATCTGACCGCTCTGCCGCCCCCTGCCTTCAGGGACTCATCGTCACCTGAGCACAGTGCTCATATTGGCTCATTGATGATGCGGCCCTGGCTGCACTGAAACTTGTCTATCTCCATCATCAGCACTTCTATCACGCTTCCGGGGGAAGGCACCTTAGAGTGGACCCACTGGGCCATGGTACCGAACTCCCCTGGGTGAGCTGATCCTAGTTTACCCAACCCCTATACATGGATTGTCAGGGGCAAGCCCAGGGGGTCTAAATGCCACAGCAGCTAGTACCAGAGGGGCGGCTCGTAAGGTTAGCCTATACTAAGAAACAGAGAACTAGTCCAGGTAACAGGGTACAAGGCTAGGAGGCCAGGAATGGTGCTATAGGGGAAGAGCACAGCAAGGGTTCCAGGAAATTGAGTACAAGGCTGGAGGACAGGAATGGTGCTACTGGGGAGGAGCACAGCAAGGGTTCCAGGACACAGAGCACAAGGAAGGCCTGACCAACAGTCAGCAAGGCAGAAGCAAACTGACTTATTAATCAGGCACCTCCCATCAGAGGAGGTGGCCTGATATACCATGGGAAGAGCAGCTATTGGTCAAGGGGAGTATCAGGTTGGACCTTGCCAGCCCCTAGAGTCACTGGGAAGGAGTGCACCTAGCGCGCCGCTGATTAGGCTCATAAAAATGACCATAGTAATGTGCTCATGTGCGAACCCGGCGGTCAGCTGACAGGAAGGGAACATGGCGACGGCTCCGAGCCACAGCACGCCTTGATGCCGGACGCCCGGTCGGCAGAGGAGCAGGAGATGCCAACCCGGGAGAGGTGAGCTGGGAAGCGGTGCCAGGGGGCCTAACATATATATACACACTGCACAGTACCACTTCTCCTGTCCTGTATACTGGGTGTAATCCTCAGGGAGAAACAAAGTGCCAGCACTGCCAGAAAAAATATAAAGATTGTGTAAATACACATATTGTTTCCACACTGTAAAAATGAAACACTTCACAAAAGATTAAAACATCTTTTGAGCCACTCTGCCGCGACAAGGCATATCTCAGATAGAGTGGTCCTACTCTACAATTTTTAATTTTCACTGTGTCAAAAGACCTCAATAATGTATATAAAGTTGACCATACAAAGCTATCCCTCACCTTCACCTGGCACCTTGGGAAGCATTGTCTGACATGTATAGGTGAGTGTTAGCTTTATATGGTCCTCTTTATATTGTATTATGCTGTCTACGGACACATCAGAAATTTAAAAATATGTAGAGTAGGACCACTCAATCTGAGACATTCCTTGGAGTGGAAGAGTGGCTCAAGAGATTATTTCGGTAATCTTTTGCGAAATGTCTCTATTTGTATGCAGTATGGTAGTGACAGGTGTATTTACACATTTATTTTTTCAGCAATTTTTGGCTGTGATGGCTCCCCCTGTTTTCTCTCTGGGTGTAATCCTCAGTATCTGCATCATTCTGTATATATACACTGCACAGTACCACTTCTCCTGTCCTGTATACTGGGTGTAATCCTCAGTATCTGTATACTCAGGTCCCCCCCCTTCCTGATGCAGCCGAGCTTCTCCCCCAGGCATATAGGGCGAGAAGCACTATGCAGAAAGTGAGCTGCATATGGGGGAGAGCATTACTAAAGAAAGGGGGACAGGGAGGTGGCTATAGATCACCTTGAGGCTGTCTTGGACTATATATGTTATACGGAGGCTATGCTGGGCTGTATATATTACCTGGAGACTGTTTTGGGCTGTATATATTACTTGGAGGCTATGCTGGACTGCATATATTACCTGGAGGAGGCTGTCTTGGGCTATATATGTTATTTGGAGGCTGTACTCGGCTGTATATATTACCTGGAGGCATTGCTGGGCTGTATATTTTACCTGGCGGCTGTGCTGGACTGTATATATTACCTGGCGGCTGTGCTGACTGTATATATTACCTTGAGGCTATGCTGAGAGGTGTATGTTAGTTGCAATCTGTGCTGGGCTGTATATATTATTTGGAGGCTGCAACTGGCAAATATATACAGCCCAGCAGCAGCCTCCACATATAATATACAGCCCTGCATAGCATCAATATTATATATACAGTACATTTAGTGTGGGAAAATCTGCAGCAAGAATTGATATGTGCATATTTTCCCGCACTAAAATACGCAGCATATCAGATGTATATTTTGGTGGCACCATGTGGACAGGAATTAGCAAACCTATAAGCTTTTCTGGGAAAACACACAGCTGCATATTTGTTGCAGATCTGCTGTGTATACGCACCAAATATGTGGCAAAATACGTATCGTGCGAATGGGTCCCAATGGACATTGTATACAAATCTGGCATAATTCCATTACGGTTTCATCTGGTATAAGGGCAAAAACCATATCCAGTCAGATGCAGTTTTCACCTGATCTCGCCAGATACAAAAAACTTTGTTGCACTATGAGGGGTGGGGGGGGTTCTGGGGCCCGAAAAATTTCTTGCACAGGGGCCCACTAGTCTGCGTCCGCCCCTGCATTAGTGTATACAGGATGACTCCCTCATAACTGTTTACAGAGAATGTGTGTGTCACAAAAATGCTGTGGGTTACAAGTAATCCATTACTGGATCTCCCATATGCACATGAAATGTTGTTGTAGGATGACATGGAGCGTGTTGAATACTATGTAATTGACAGGAAACCTGTGTAACTAGTTTTGCACTTCAATCCTCTACCAATGCGGGATGAAGATCAGTTATATAATTGACTAGATAGTGGCCCGATTCTAATGCATCGGGCATTCTAGAATATGTATGTAGTTTATTTATGAAGATTTAAGAATAATGCAATGAATACACGATCTATATCTATCATGTGCCTATGTGTCTATCGTCTATGTATGCTATATTTATTTATCATCTCTCTATGAATGTTTGAGTAAAGTTTGTGACACTGACTGACAGCCTTGCAGACAGGAGTGAAGTGTGTCACACTGACTGACAGCCTTGTAGACAGGAGTGAAGTTAGTCACACTGACTGACAGCCTTGTAGACAGGAGTGAACTGCGTCACACTATGACGCAGCATTCAAATAACGCGCCGCATCTCTCATTGGTTGCCATAGCGACCAATGAGACATGCGGAATTCAAACCCTGCGCCAAGCCACGCTACTTCTCTGATTGGTCGCTGTGGCCACGGCGACCAATCAGTGAGGCTTGGCGGGAAATATGAATCCCACGCCGCTAATTGGTTGCTGCTGAGAGTGGGGACCAATTAGCGGCGCGAGATTCATATTTCCTGCCAAGCCGCGCCACTTCGCTGATTGGTCGCTGCGGCGACCAGAGAATTAGCGTGGCTTGGCTTGCGGTTTGAATTTCGTGTTGCTTATTGGTCGACGCTGCGCGCGGCTTGGCGCACGGTTTGAATGCTGCGGCGACCAATGAGAGACGCTGCATTCAAACCGCAAGCCAAGCCGCGCTACTTCTCTGATTGGTCACTGCAGTCGCGCCAACCAATCAGCGACTTGACATTATATATGAATAGCGACGGCCAATGAGCGCTGGCGCGCGATTTCTGCCTCAGACGGAAATGGTCACAAGGCAATTATATATAATTGATATGTGGACAGCATTGTTCTCTTCATTTGTAACTTATGGGGAATTTCCCTTGAGTCTTGTCAAAACTTTTTGATCTTATGTAATAAAATCTTAATTTTTAAATTGCAAAAATACGGTGTTGTCCTCCAATATATAAATGGGATTTATATAGTGCTTTGTGAAAGTATTTGGCCCCCTTGAACTTTTCAACCTTTTGCCACATTTCAGGCTTCAAACAAAGATATAAATTCTAATTTTTTGTGAAGAATGAACAAGTGGGACACAATCGTGAAGTGGAATGAAATTTATTGGGTATTTTAAACTCTTAACAAATAAAAAACTGAAAAGTGGGGTGTGCAATATTATTCGGCACCCTTGACTTACCATATTTTTCAGATGATAAGACGCACTTTTGTTTCCCCCAAACTGGGGGAAAAAACAAAAACAAAACTTAAAATGTTGTGTGGGTGGGGGTGGAGCGGGGGTGTCTGATGTGGTTATCACGGGGCCAGAGAGGTTTGGGGCCAAGTCGGGAGCTGTGAGGGTGTCGCACCGGTCTCCGGTGGGTGTCGCCACTATTATTTCCTAGCATGCATTGCCGGTCTGACAATACATGCTCTACTGTCTACAAATGGCCACGAATCGCGGTCTGCGCATGCGCCGCGGCCATTTTTTATAGTTACTCTAGTTTCCAGACTTCAAGAAAATGGTCACGGCGCATGCGCAGACCGTGATTCCTAGAGACTAGAGCATGTATTGCCAGACCAGCAATGCATGCTGGGAAATAATAATGGCAGCGCCCACCGGAGATCGGCGCGATACCCCCACAGCTGCTGGCTTGGCCCCCAACCTCGCTGGCCCCGAGAAAACTGCACCATGCACCATGAAAATCCTCCCTCAGTAAGACTTTGGGGGATGATGGTACTGCTGTAAGTTGTGTCCCCCCCATTGGGGGGCTTTGGGGGATGATGGTACTGCAGTAAGATATGCTTGTCCCCCAATATGGGGGCTTTGGGGGATGATGGTACTGCAGTAAGATATGTATATCCCCCATTCTGGAACATAGATCAGGATGGCATGGAAACCAGAATGGGGGCATATACACTGTGTGCAGAATTATTAGGCAAATTAGTATTTTGATCACGATACTTTTTATACATGTTGTCCTACTCCAAGCTGTATAGGCTTGAGAGCCAGCTACCAATTCAGTAAATCAGGTGATGTACATCTCTGTAATGAGGAGGGATATGGTAATGACATCAACACCCTATATAAAGTGTGCTTAATTATTAGGCAACTTCCTTTCCTTTGACAAAAGGAATCAGAAGAGAGATTTGACGGGCTCTGAAAAGTCCAAAATTGTGAGATGTCTTGCAGAGGGATGCAGCAGTCTTGAAATTGCCAAACTTTTGAAGCGTGATCACCGAACAATCGAGTGTTTTCATGGCAAATAGCCAA
Organism: Allobates femoralis; assembly: GCA_033576535.1. Taxonomy (NCBI): domain Eukaryota; kingdom Metazoa; phylum Chordata; class Amphibia; order Anura; family Aromobatidae; genus Allobates; species Allobates femoralis. The sequence continues at coordinate 774,820,085 of JARQOC010000003.1, forward strand.
CAGAGTTGCAAGAAGCATGTTGGGCAAAAAAGGCGCACAATAACTGCCCATGAATTTAGGAAAATCAAGCGTGAGGCTGCCAAGATGCCATCTGTCACCAGTTTTGCCATATTTCAGAGCTGCAACGTTACTGGAATATCAAAAAGCACAAGGTGTGCTATACTCAGGGACATGGCCAAGGTAAGAAAGGCTGAAAAACGACCACCTTTGAACAAGAAACAGAAGATAAAATGTCAAGACTGGGACAAGAAATATCTTAAGGCTGATTTTTCAAAGGTTTTATGGACTGATTAAATGAGAGTGACTCTTGATGGGCCAGATGGATGGGCCAGAGGCTGGATCAGTAAAGGGCAGAGAGCTTCACTCCGACTCAGACGCCAGCAAGGTGGAGGTGGGGTACTGGTATGGGCTGGTATCAAAGATGAACTTGTGGGACCTTTTCGGGTTGAGGATGGAGTGAAGCTCAAGTCCCGGACCTACTGCCAGTTTCTGGAAGACAACGTCTTCAAGCAGTGGTACAGGAAGACCTCTTCCTGCCCCATAGGGACAGGAAACACTGGTGTGAGGAGGTTGGGAGGGGCTATTTAACCCCTTTGTGTTCCTGCCCCTATTAGGGCCAAGAGGCAACCTCCTGAGGGCTGTCGTGGTGGATGGGAGGAGAAACATTATTTTCATGCAGGATAATGCTCCATCACATGCATCCAACTACTCCCCAGTGTGGCTGGCCAGTATAGGTCTAAAAAAAGAAAAAATAATGACATGGCACCCTTGTTCACCTGATCTGAACCCCATAGAGAACCTGTGGTCCCTCATAAAATGTGGGATCTACAAGAAGGGAAAACAGTACACCTCTAGGAACAGTGTCTGGGAAGCTGTGGTGGCTGCTGCACGCAATGTTGATCGTAAACACATCAAGCAACCGACAATCTATGGATGGAAGGCTGCTGAGTGTCATCATAAAGAAAGGTGACTATATTGGTCACTAATTTTTTGGGATTTTGTTTTTGCATGTTAGAAATGTTTATTTCTAAATTTTGTGCAGTTATATTGGTTTACCTGGTGAAAATAAACAAGATGGGAATAGATTTGGTTTTTATTAAGTTTCCTAATAATTCTACACAGTAATAGTTACCTGCACAAACAGATATCCTCCTAAGCTAGCCAAATAAAGAAAAAAAAACACTCCAACTTCCAAAAATATTAAGCTTTGATATGTATGAGTCTTTTGGGTTGATTGAGAACATAGTTGTTGATCAATAATAAAAATAATCCTCTATAATACAACTTGCCAAATAATTCTGCACACAGTGTATATCAGGAAGGGGCATATATACCAGGAGGGGGACCATGTATCAGGATGGGGGCATGGATACCAGGAGGGGGACTATATATCAAAAGGCAGCATATATACCAGGATTGGGTCCCATATATCAGGAGGGGGCACATACGCCAGAATGGAGACAAATATACCAGGATGGGGGACATATAAACTGATTGTAAGACAGACACTGGCATTATAAGACAGACCCCATTTAACATTAAACTTTTTTTTCTCTTTTCCTTCACCAAATTTGGGGGGCATCTTATAATCTGGTTGCATCTTATAAAGCGAAAAATACGGTAATACTTTGTAGCGCCACCTTTTGCTGCGATTACAGCTGCAAGTCGCTTGGGGTATGTCTCTATCAGTTTTGCACATCGAGAGACTGAAATTCCTACCATTCCTCCTTGCAAAACAGCTGGAGCTCAGTGAGGTTGGATGGAGAGCGTTTGTGAACAGCAGTTTTCAGCTCTTTCCACAGATTCTCGATTGGATTCAGGTCTGGGCTGTGACTTGGCCATTCTAACACCTGGATACATTTATTTTTGAACCATTCCATTGTAGATTTTGCTTTATGTTTGGGATCATTGTCTTGTTGGAAGATCAATCTCTGTCCCAGTCTCAGGTGTTTTGCAAACTTCAGAAAACAGGTTTTCTTCCAGAATGGTCCTGTATTTGGCTCCGTCCATCTTCCCATCAATTTTAACCATCTTCCCTGTCCTTGCTGAAGAAAAGCAGGCCCAAACCATGATGCTGCCACCACATATCGTTTTGCATTGTGGCCAAAAAGTTCGATTCAGGTTTCATCTGACCAGAGCACCTTATTCCACATGTTTGGTGTCTCCCAGGTGGCTTGTGGCAAACTTCAAGCAAGACTTTTTATGGATATCTTTGAGAAATGGCTTTCTTCTTGCCACTCTTCCATAAAGGCCAGATTTGTGCAGTATACGACTGATTGTGGTCCTATGGACAGACTCTCCCACTTCAGCTGTACATCTCTGCAGTTCATCCAGAGTGATCATGGGCCTTTTGGCTGCATCTCTGATCAGTCTTCTCCTTGTTCAAGATGAAAGTTTAGAGAGACGGCCAGGTCTTGGTAGATTTGCAATGGTCTGATACTCCTTCCATTTCAATATGATCGCTTGCACAGTGCTCCTTGTGATGCTTAAACCTTGGGAAATCTTTTTGTATCCAAATCCGGCTTTAAACTTTGCCACAACAGTATCTCGGACCTGCCTGGTGTGTTCCTTGGTCTTCATGATGCTGTCTGCACTTGAAACAGAACCCTGAGACTATCACAGAGCAGGTGCATTTATACGGAGACTTCATTACACACAGGTGGATTCTATTCATCATTACCAGTCATTAAGGACAACATTGGATCATTCAGAGATCCTCATGAACTTCTGGAGTGAGTTTGCTGCACTGAAAGAAAAGGAGCCGAATAATATTGCACACCCCACTTTTCAGTTTTTTTATTTGTTAAAAAAGTTTAAAATACCCAATAAATTTCATTCCACTTCACGATTGTGTCCCACTTGTTGATTCTTCACAAAAATATTAGAATTTATATCTGTATGTTTGAAGCCTGAAATGTGGCAAAAGGTTGAAAAGTTCAAGGGAGCCAAATACTTTCACAAGGCACTATTTATGTGAATGCTGCATACATACAGCATGGGACAGAAAAACTGTATGTTAAACACACCCAAATGTATACACAGATAGCACAAATGCATGTATACACTGAGCACATACACATGTTTACATACACATAGTACACACAATATGTATACACCTAGTACACATGCAGCGGTCTAAGGGTTGGGGTACTTGGACAATCCGGGGCAAACAGTCCCTTTATCACGGTGGCAACCCCAGAAGCCGAGGCCTCGACCGGACGTTGGTAAGGGATTATTTACAGGGGATTAAAATTTATGATTTGTCATGATGCCAGCAGAGGCTTCTGGTCAGGGATGACCAATGCTGCAGATAGTAGTCCCAGGGGATAGATAGTGGTGCAGCTAAATGGAGCACTTCCCTCAGCAAGAGCGGGCCCCTGGGAGTAGTATTATGTGTTGAGTGAAGGAGATGGTAGGGCTTGTAGTGCAGGGTGGCGGCTCTGCAGGTGTGAGCAGGGAGGCGCAGGAAGGATCAGATGAGACAAATTTCTTGTGGTTCTTACCAATTACTGAAGTTCAGCGCAGTTACAGCCCAGCCGGGGTACATCATCCAACAAAAGCACAGCTTAACCAGCCCAGAAGTATTCAAGAGTCCACTTTGCCGAAACACAGGATATTTGGCCTTCCTTGCTGCCTTCTTCTCTCTAACACTTGTTACTCCTGTCCTCTCCTTAGGCTGTGTTCACACTGGGCGTTTTTGGGCTGTTTTTGCTCAACAGTTTTTGTAGCCAAAACCAGCAGTGGGTGATTAAATCCAGAAGTGGTGACGTGTTTCTATTAGACTTTTCCTCTGATTGCTCTACTCCTGGTTTTGGCTACAAAAACTGCTGAGCAAAAACAGCCCAAAAACGCCCAGTGTGAACACAGCCTAAGTGTTCTGTGGTTGTCAATCCCAGCAAGCAGGTGACTGCAGGTTCTATGAGCGAGTCTTGCTGGTCCTCTATCCTTATGTAGTTGCTTGAGCCTGGGGAGGGTCCACTAAGTTAGCCTGGGGAGGATCCATTAAGTTAGCCACTGTACCTGAAGCCCAGTGACCTCCAGTTTCACGGTTGGTCCTGAAGTATCCAAACCGAATTGGGGCTGGTACCCCACTGCAGCTATCTCCTCTGCTCGACTTGAACAGCTGGCAGCACATTTGTGTCCTCGGACCTGGGACTAGTATATAACTCCACGTGTAGTACCATCTTCCCCAGTTGCCCGACTGGATCTCACTAGCGCTGTCTCCATCTTGCCACCCACCCCTAACCTAACTCCCCCTCCATCCAGTAGGTGGGAACTGCGCCGAATGTGAGTTTCTTCCGACTCAGCACCTCCCCGGCCTAGATTTTGGATTGTGTTGGGTGCAAATGGGGGTGTCGGAAAAGCTTTCCCCTCTTACCTCTGGGCATACCATACATGAGAAGTGCATGCAAGACCATTAGTGGCAGCCGGATAGCAAGGGCACCACATTCCCCCCTTGTTAAATTCAGAACATCCACAGGCTGCAATTAAAAAGCAAAGGTGTTAAGCAGAACACACACATTTTTCTTTTTAGAAACTTACAAACTTCTTTCCTTTATGGAAGGCACAGGACTTGAATGTTATATAACAATATATTACATTACGTTCTATTATATGTAATATTTATTGTTAGTGAAAACAATGTATTAATATACACAGGGCCTGGCACCCCTTTATTGACTGGAAAGCAGGTAGCTTTGAACGGGACCTCTTTTTGAACCACTCCAAGTAGGTGGATTACCCATTGGTTTACTTACATAGCTCTTTGTCATGCAACTCTGTGTGTTACCCTCTCTGCTTCTGTATTTGGAAGGGATCCATATGGCTACCAGGCATGATTGTATGGTCTGACCAGCGCTGTATCTGGTCCTGCACCCTGTCTACGTGACCTCATCCATGTGAAGACTAACAATCATCACTGACATTATTGGACATAGGCGGCCGTCATACTCATCAATATCGTGAGCGATATTGTTAGCGATCACATGCACGCGCGATCGCTAACAATATCGCTCACATCGCTGGTGAGCTGTCACACAGGCAGACTAACCAGCGATGTGGGCCAGCGAGATCGCTGGTAACTATTGTACACATCGGGTTACTAGGCACCACGCGGCGCTTAGTAACCCGACATTTACCATAGTTACCATCTCCCAGCATAGGCTCTGCCGCTGGGAGATTGTTCATCGTGGTGTCACACACCACGATGAAGCAGATTGAACAAGCGTTTATCGCTTGATATGAGCTCCGGCTCTCATATCTGCGATGTCACGATCAAGCGATTTTACATTGTAAAATCGCTTGATTGCACGCAGCGATGCACAAACGATATCGCTTAAGCGATCAAAACGCAGATCGCTTAAACGATATCGTTCGCAATATTGAACTGTGTGACGGCCGCCATACACTGAGTTCTAGACACTCTATACTCAGGTCACTAGTACCAAGGTGTGTATAAATAACCACCTGAATACTTGTACCTTCCTTGTAATTGGGAGTTGCACCTAAATGAATTATGCTTGTTCCATACAAGGTATTAGGAATAATAAAGGACCCAGAGACTTCACTTCAAGGTTCTTAATAAGATCTATGCATAAAGGGTAGGTTAGATTACAGGTGACAGGGGGGGTTCCCTCAACCCTCTTTTCCTTTTCCATCATATGTACTATTGTCTATATTTTTCTTGCATAGCCCTGTAGGGGGGTTTTCAAACCAGGAACAAGACACAGCTTGAAGCTTTGTTAAAACAAACAGGGATTGAATCCTCCTCCTTCAGAAACATCCCTAATTTTGTTGAGTGAAGAGGCGAACAATTGACTATGAGGTCACAGTGACCCTATACAGTAAACTTGGACAAGTGTTTATATTGTGTACCAGCCACCAAAAAACTATATTTCGGAAACTATGTATGAAATAGGCCCTATGCTATTGCATCGGGAGTGCGATGAAATGAACAGGTGCCGCAGAAATAGCCGCTGAATAGTACAGTCCTCTCTCCAGAAAGTACACTGTTGTTGCGGGATTGATATGGTGTATATGGTGGCTCAGTGGTTAGCACAGTGTACGGTGGCTCAGTGGTTAGCACAGTTACGGGGGCTCAGTGGTTAGCACGGTGTACGGGGGCTCAGTGGTTAGCACGGTGTACGGGGCTCAGTGGTTAGCACGGTGTACGGGGGCTCAGTGGTTAGCACGGTGTACGGGGGCTCAGTGGTTAGCACGGTGTACGGGGGCTCAGTGGTTAGCACTGTACGGTGGCTCAGTGGTTAGCACTGTATATGGTGTCTCAGTGGTTAGCACTGTATATGGTGGCTCAGTGGTTAGCACTGTATATGGTGGCTCAGTGGTTAGCACGGTGTACGGGGGCTCAGTGGTTAGCACAGTGTACGGTGGCTCAGTGGTTAGCACAGTGTACGGTGGCTCAGTGGTTAGCACGGTGTACGGTGGCTCAGTGGTTAGCACGGTGTACGGTGGCTCAGTGGTTGGCACTGTATACGGTGGCTCAGTGGTTGGCACTGTATACGGTGGCTCAGTGGTTGGCACTGTATACGGTGGCTCAGTGGTTAGCACTGTATACGGTGGCTCAGTGGTTAGCACTGTATACGGTGGCTCAGTGGTTAGCACTGTATACGGTGGCTCAGTGGTTAGCACTGTATACGGTGGCTCAGTGGTTAGCACTGTATACGGTGGCTCAGTGGTTAGCACTGTATACTTTGGCTCAGTGGTTAGCACTGTATACTTTGGCTCAGTGGTTAGCACTGTATACGGTGGCTCAGTGGTTAGCACTGTATACGGTGGCTCAGTGGTTAGCACTGTATACGGTGGCTCAGTGGTTAGCACTGTATACGGTGGCTCAGTGGTTAGCACTGTATACGGTGGCTCAGTGGATAGCACTGTATGTGGTGGCTCAGTGGATAGCACTGTATGTGGTGGCTCAGTGGTTAGCTGTGTCCTCCTGTTCTCTGCCCCTGTGTCCTGCTGTCCTCTTTCACTGTGTTCCACTGTCCTCTGCTTCTGTCCTGTGCCCCTGCGTCCCCCTGTCCTCTGACCCTGTGCCCCCCTGTCCTCTGACCCTGTTCTGTGTCACCCTGTCCTCTGACCCTGTCCTGTGTGCCCCTGTGTCACCCTGTCCTGTGTGCCCCTTGTCCTCTGCCCCTGTTCTCTGCTCTGTGTCCCCCTGTCCTCTGCTCTCTCCCTTCCACCGGCATTACCATTGCAGGCTGAAGAGAATCAGTGTGAAGCCGGTCATGTGACAGGGCTTGCGCCGCTGATCTCCCGACAGTAGCGGCGGCGCCGGTGTCATTTTCTCTGCGGTGCATTGTGGGATATTGACATAAGCCCCGGAAGTCTGACAACCATTATTGGTGATTATATAGTAGATATAGTAGATTAACAAATTGTGTGACCCCTGATGACCTACCTAAAATCTGTGTCAGGCCTCTTTCACACATCCGTGCCTCCGGCACGTGTGCGGAC